>CM046863.1:59279368-59341282 GCA_025617745.1 Heliocidaris erythrogramma | reverse complement strand
TTATATAAAGCATTCAGGTATTTCTAGCTTTTGCTACATGTACATGTATGTACATACATGTACAAGACAGTACTGTTATACTTTAGGTGGCCTTTTACTAACATACCAGTTTGTGTAAAGCATCCACAAATTGGATAGTACATGAATATGTGCTATTGCTATAAATTAATTTGCTTCTTGATAAAATAATTAATGTTTGAATTGTTTTAACTTTGCGATTGTTGAAAGTTGACATTTGTATTCACATGTCATTTTTAAAGGTTCGGTGTTAAAAATGCCAGTGGTAAAAATGCCAGAGGTAAAAATGCCAGTGGTAAAAATGCCAGAGGTAAAAATGCCAGAGGAAAAAGATGCCAGAGGTAAAAATGCCAGAGGAAAAGATGCCAGAAGGTAAAAATTCCAGAGGAAAAGATGCCAGAGGTTAAAAAAAATGCTAGTACCCCCGCTAGTTCCACTCGCTTTCAGTTGACGACCCTTTTTTTGTTGAACACTTCAATATTATATTCTTTTTTTCACTTTTAATTCAGTTTGAATATATATCTGCAGCTTGTTTATAACTTAATGTGCATGAGCCCCCCCCCCCCCCCCCCCCTTATTAATGTTGACGATGCTGTAATGCTCGTTGTTTGTGTGACAGCCTGTACATTTGCTGAAGAAGGAGAACTGAAAAGAAAACACAAGGCATTAGCATCTTTACCTCTGACATTTTTTGCCTCTGGCATTTTTGCCTCTGGCATTTTTACCTCTGTCATTTTTACCTCTGTCATTTTTACCTCTGACATTTCTTCCTCTGGCATTTTTACCTCTGGCATTTTTTCCTCTGGCATTTTTCTCCTCTGGCATTTTTACCTCTGGCATTTTTTCCTCGCACCCTTTTTAAACACCTGCCAGAAGGATTTCAGTAATTCATACTAAAATTTTAAGAATTCAGAACTTATGGGCAGTGACCTGTGATCTGGGAATTATGAGTAATCTGAAGGATTTTGCTGAACATATTACTAAGTACTGGTTTATAATTAATTACATGTATGAGTAAAAGAAACACTGAACTAGCGAGTCTGTTCACTACAGTGTGTCCAAGAAAAAAGTTAAGTTGGAAAATTCTCTCACAATAAATTTTTCAAAATATGTTTAAGAAATTATACCTGTGGATAGCCTACGGTCTTTTCTATCAAATGACACCAAAATATCCCACAATACTTTACGTCTGAGAGAGCAAAAGCCAATTTTGTGAAAGGGTGCAAAATCCAGTCTTGACAAGTATTGATATTGGCTCAGGCTGGTATCAGCTGAGCTGAGACTATGTACATTTAAAGGCTTAAAATTTCCATATTTGGATCAATAAAAGACAATTTATGTAATAACAGGCTATCTTCTCTGTATATCATTACACATCCATCAACATGTTATGCTTGAGTGAGCAATTTACTATTTTGCTGAGTGTTTCAAAATGTTACTTTTGGTGAGTTTTTTAATTTCATCTGACTTGCTCACTTAACCATAAAGTATTGATGGGATATAATTTATCAGGAAATGCATTGAACAAAGTCTGTTCTTTCACAAATAGTCTTTCAATGACAAAAATATAAAATCTTGATGTTACAATGTACTTCATGACCCTCAACTTGGCTCATACCAGCTAGAACAACAATAGACATTTTGTCAAGATTGGAATTTGCACCAATTCACAGAAGTGACTTTTGCTTACTTATGCGTAAAAATATTGTGAGACATTTTAGTGTCATTTGGTAGAAGAAATTCTAAGCAAACCACATTGTATGAAATTTTACTGAAAATATTTTGAAATATTTCATTGGGGAGACTATTTTCCGACTGTCAATTTCAAACAGTTTTCAACTTTTTTTATACCAGTCTGAACAAACACCAATTATAGTCAAGTCTGAATTTTGCACCCTTTCACAAAAGTGGTTTTAAATCATTCAAGCGTAATAACTAGTCAGATTTTTTGGTGTTGTTGTATAGGAGGGACCCTAATCTATCTACAAGAATTAAAAATTTTTGAAAATATTCAAAATTAATTATTTAGGGAGACTGTTTCCATCTGTTAACTTTCTTGGGGGATGCACTGTATTGTAATGTCACATCCACCATGTTTGATGTCGTTTACTATGAGAAATTAACACTGCTACCAACAGAAATGCTATTTGTTATGAATTCCCAGTACATATGTAACACACCGCTGCTTGATCAATATTCTTGTCTAAAGGTTTGTATCAAGTAGTAATTGATTAAAGTGTAAAATGTCCGTTCACATTTGATTTTGTCACATCCGCCACAAGGAGTTTCAGGCAGTCTACCTTTTAAAATAGAAAATCTTGTGAGCAGTGACTTGTATTCTAGAAATATGCGTATTCTTAATAGTGATTTTGCTAAAGATAAGTACTGGTTTAAATCTACTTCTCAGTAAATTAAATCAACCTATAACCGGTAAGTCTGTTCACTATTATAATGTCACATCCACCATATTTGAATTCATTTACTCCGACAAAAAGACCAACAGATTATTGCTGTGAATTCTCAGTATATATTAAACTCTACTATGCTTGATTAATATCACTGTCTCAGTTATTTGCATTATCATTAAGTATTAATTGATAAAGGTGGAAAGTGTCTGTTCACATCTGATTTTGTCACATCCACCACAAGTAACTTCATAACTTTACAGAATGCATAACCTTGTGAGCAGTGACTTGTCTTCTGCAAATATTGGTATTCTTGGGACTATTGCTAGACATTATTATTGTGATTGCAGCGTAAAACTTTGAAGAAAACAAGGAAGATAATGTTCCGTTCACATGCATAATGTCACATCCGCCATGCCAGTTACCACATACTGTGAAAAATACAATCTATTTAAGTAATAAATTCCCATTGTGATTGAAAATTAAATTTGCAGACTGTTTAATAACTAATGATGGGCTCATATCTGTGTATTATTGGTGAATGTTTGAAATGTCCGTTCACATCTGCTTTTGTCACATCCGCACCACCCTGTGGCTAAAATTCTAAAGTTAAAAGACGAACATTAGCAATGTTACTATTAAGGATGTAGATGTCCCCCACCACAATCATCATCTCCATGGAGTAATACATATCCTCAATGAGGAAGTGTAAAATGAGAGAAACTTTTCAGAGTCAAAACCTTGTTATAATGCATATTTTTTCTTCACTTTGCTATATTTTAACACCAAATGTACAGAAAGGCACAATTTTTGGAACAAAGTTTGCTTGAATACCACTTCATCATGTGAACATGTAATAATAATATTATTTGTACATATGGACCTATAGTTATGTCTGTGATATTTAAATGTTGTTTTTTATTCAAATTTCCTTAAACTTCAAAGTGGCCATTACAGAGCCAGGTGTTATGGCATTAATTAAGCTCTGGCACCACATTTGCTGATAAATTCACATTCCCAGGATTGAAAAATCATACTTCTCCATATTTCAAATAAAACTTGAAATTTTGATACCTAGGTTGACAAAAAGTGGCGCCTAACTGTGAAACGGGCCGTTAATATAAGTAGGGCGCCCCTCCTTTAAGTCACTCTTACGTGCCATATGCCTGAGCTTTAGGTTAACACTGTTTTCACTTTTTGATATACAAGCATAGAGATCGCACATTTTGATATACAAGCATGGAGATCGCATGATTAGGAAAATCATCGTAATACGAGAAATATCTTATTTTCCATTGAATTTTGGCAGCCAATCAGAAATCGGTATTTTAATGACGTCATATGTATTCGAAAATATTTTCATTAGATTCTACGGGTCTGAATACCCATAAACCCATCCATGCCATCATCTAAGTTTAAATTTTAAGTAAAACCCAGTGAATATGAATTTTGGCGCACTTTGGAGCCATTCTGTCCCACTGTGCAGTGGTAATTAAATAGTAACAGCAATAAATAAAATAATAATAATGACAATAATAGTAATAATGATAATCCCCACGATTGAGGGAATATTTATATTTATATTCTCAACAGGGACGTCACTAGAGGGGGATGGAGTGTGTCACAACCAGTGGCGTATCTACGGGGGGGGGGGGGGGGGGGGGGGGGGGGGGGGGGGGGGGGGGGGGGGCAATGGGCAACGTGCACCGGCCGGCACTTGAAAGGGGCGCAAAAAGCGCACAAGCAGAAAGAAAATAGGAAAATGGGAAAAATAGTCTTTGAGCGTTTATTTTCGCCCAAATCAAGGACAAAATGCGTAAGAAATGGTGTTTTTATGGGGTTTGAAATGCGAAATTTTCAGAAAGCTCACAAACAATTATAATTTTTTTTTCAGAAAGCTCGGTTGCTTTGCTCCCTCGCATAATTAGGTTCAAGATCTATTTCGCCCCCCCCCCCCCCCATGGCGCTTTTAAAGCGTTAACCATTAACTTACTTCTAATTCCTTTGCCCCTACCCCCACCCCACCCCCCCCCCCCCCGCATAAGATAGGAGCTTGTTAAATTTTGCGCCCCAGATGGGATATAGGCTAAGTGCATAAAAAGCACCTTCAAATTATAGAACATTCGAAAGAGATCATAAATTTGACTTGAAATTGCCTTGCTCAAATATATTTCTTCAGGGTTTTCATTTATTTTGCCCCCATAAAATAGGAATGTTCAAAATTTCAATATATATATGTATATATATATTGCTAGATGGCTGTAGTCCCTTGGATCTTTTTCTTTGTAAGGGAAAAATACATGAGAAATTTCAAGTTGAGGGGTGAAAAGGAAAACAAAATTCTGAGTTTGGGCATGGTAGGGGGGGGGGGGGGCAGGGGGCACAGATTTGTTAGTTTGCCCCGGGCGCCAGACTTCCTAGATACGCCAGTGGTCACAACCCCTCCCCCCCCCCCCCCCAAAGAAAAAAAAGGAAAAAGAAAAAGAAAGAAAAGAAAGAAAAGAAAGAAAATGTCTGTAAATGTGCAACCTCTATCGGCCAAAAAACAGAAAAAAGAGGAAATATGGAGGGAGAAACAGATAGAGAAAAGGAAATGAAGAAAAGAGAAAGGAGAATAAAAAAGAAAAGTTAAAAGAAAAGGCGACGGAAAGGAAACAAATATAGAAAGACAAGATGGAAAGGAAAACTAAATGCAACGAAAGGAAAAACTAGCCAATTTTTGGCAAAAACCCTGGAAAGTTAATATTCGGGCAAATGGCGACAGTTCCCCCCCCCCCCCCCCCCCCGCCAGACCTCCAAAATTCGCTCAATAGGGGGTGGGGTCCAGTTTCCCTCCATAATTCTCTGACAAACAAAAAAGAAAAAAGGGGTTTTCATTTTAAAAAGGGGGCGCTGTGCTTTTTCCTTCCAAAGGGGGGAGGGGCACGGGCCGGATGTGCCCCCCCCCCCATAAATCCGCCACTGTACTCACCCCAACTCCAATGACTTTAGGTGTGTCGACTTGACAAAGAGGTCAACCACGGCTTCCTCGTCTCTGCCCTTCAGCCCGGAGATACGTAGCCATTGTTGATTTGGTGTTTGTTCGCTGATCAGAAGACCCAGTCCTGCAATCGTCACACTCGAGCCAGTCATCTCTTCTGTTAAAAATGAGGATGAGACGTGATCCCCGGTCTGACACATAGGCCTGGAGGCCGTGATCTGAGATATGTCCGTCTCTGCATCATCGATAGTGATATCGATGTGTTTCAAGCCTGGGAGCGATGAGAGCAGACATTCGGAGCTCTGTGACGTCAACCCCCTGGCTATGACCTTTGTGACGGCTGGAAGCCGAGGAGGAGATGATGGGAAACTCAGAGAGGAGTCTGAGATGGAGAGATCGTAAAGAGAGGCGACGGATCGGAGGCAGGACCACAACTTGTTGATCATGTCAGTAGATAGCTTGCAGTGCTTTATCTCAAGCCTAGAATTCTGCAATGAAATACAGGAACATACATGCGGCAAGGGCCGGTCACATTTGTCCGATAACGATTACGAGATTTTCAATTAAAGCTGCACCCTACTATAAAGTGTGTGAGTATGCTCGTGTATGTTAATCGTAGGGCGAATTTTGGGTGAATCTGTAAAGGAAAAATCTCGTTTTTGTTTTCGTTATCGGACAATTGTGACCAGCCCTTTACATCATATTCAAATTAGGGAGTTAAATACAATCTCTTGCTCTAGCTATCATGGAAAAAAAATATACGCTTTACAGCTTGTTTGAGTTGTTTTTATAAATGTTCATGTCGAGAGAAAACATATTTCATTGCTGTATATCGGTAGTTTGGAGAAGCAAAATGTACACACAATTATGAAAACGTTACCATCACATAAATTGACATGTCATATTGTTCAGCTGGTGTTCGAACGATTTTTTTTTTGTGTAACTTCATATCCATTTGCAATTTTTCATTGAATAATACCTTCAGAAAATATCATTTGTAGTAAATAAATACAACAAATAAGTATATAATTGTAGTATAAAACAGTTCATTACTAATTGAAATATATCGAAGAAATATCATTTATTTTGCTGCATTTTCCAAAAGGAGGAACGCACTAATTGCTTTCTTGAACGTTCCTAATGAATAATGCCTATCAGGCCTACTTACATTTGATATGCGTCTGTCCGAGGGCAGCGATCCAGAAAACCTGTAGGAATTAAAAGAGAAATGAGGGAAAATTTGGCAGTCGGTAATAAATAATTTCAGTGTCTAGAGTGAAACAATCATGTTAATTACTATGATGGGGATAATGCTAATTATAATGTAATCAATAATTTTACAATATTGACTGGCCTTGAGGGGGATATCAGAATATATTGCCCAGAGTCCAAGACGAGGGCAATATGGTTTTTTTTACGGGCAGTATTTTCGACATTCACCGAAAGTAGAGCCATCCTATATTATTATTGTTATATCATATATATGCCTATTTTGTAGTTTTTTTTTATTCATTCCTTAGTCATAATGCAAAAACTGTACTAATCTTTATTTACATATAAAATCCCCTTTTTATATTTTTATGCTTTGATTTGCAGGGGGGGGGCACTTCAATGGGGAGCAAAATATATGATTTGAGAAAGAGAAAGGGTAGAAAAGGAAGACGAAAATTATTATTGTTCATTAAACGAGCCCCAGTAAGCAAGGTAAATGGCAGTTCATGCAGTCGTTTTAGTGTATAAAATTCGACTGATTTTCTGAAGCTTGTTTGCTTTGCTCTCCTACATAACGTTCTTCAGGATATCGCCAACTTTTCACGCATGAATATACATACAATTATAATACAGTTTAGAAATGGCTTTTTAAAGGGTTCAATCAATATAGGAGCTGTCATCCTTATTTTACCCCATACAGGATAAAGCTAGAAATAGCACTTCGAATTTTGAAAGAAATCATAACCTTCGTTTGACTTGCTAAATTTTATGACACGAATGCTTCTGGATTTTTATGAATTTGACGCCCCATTCGAGGAAACTGTTAATCAGTATTTCATAATTTCCGAAATTCTGCTCTGCTCCTTTGCGAATTCTCATGGGTAAAGGGCATAGAAATTGCATCTTTGAAGATAATAAATACCAAAACAAATACTGCTTAGTTTTAAAGTTACATACTTAATAAGTTTGTTTTTGTTTTTTGTTTTTTGTTTGTTTTTGTTTTTTTTTTTTTTTTGGGGGGGGGGGGGGTCATTATATTATTCTGTGAGAGCCATACATGTAATCCCAATATACACCACTACAGCACTATGCAACCTGGAATGAGACATCATAGTTACTATTGTGGCAAGAGGCCTAACATTGTGAACATGAAAATCAGCTGAATAAAAGGGCATTGTGGGTTTGTGAGCAGTGACATATCTCCTGATAAAATCATAATAAAATACAGTGCCTTTAATAGTTGGTTTACCTTACTTGCTTGCAAATAATACCAGCTATTATGTCAAGGAAGAATGATACATCTACCAAAGAAGGTCATGAAAGGGGGTTATGGCAATTTCCCCATGTCATTGTAGGTGCTCCCCCCCCCCCCCCCCCCTTATTGCAATGACCACCCCGGCTGTCAAGATGATTCTTGAAGACAGTGCCTGCTTTCTTTTCTTTGCGTGTGAGCCTCCATCTTTGATGTTCCATTTCCCCCTCCTTTCTTTTTTGATGCCTTAGCCTTGGCCTTTAAGGTTCAAGCATTAAATTGGCCTTAGTCTTGGCCTTGTGGGTAAAGCCTTCGCCTTAGTCTTGGCCTTGTGGGTAAAGCCTTGGTCTTAGTCTTGGCCTTGTGGGTAAAGCCTTGGTCTTAGTCTTGGCCTTGTGGGTAAAGCCTTGGCCTCAATAGTCTGCTTAGTCTTGGCCTTGTGCATGGGTAAAGCTTTGGCCTTAGTCTTGGCGTTGTGGGTTAAGCCTTGGCCTTTGTCTTGGCCTTCCCTGATAGCAGAAAGTGTTAAAAATGACGTGATATTTACGTCGTGGTTTTCGTTTTTTTTACGTCCTGTAATTACGTCAATAAGACGACAACTTGCACCAACGCAAGACGTCAATAGGACGTCTTATTTTGACGTCATCTGCACACTGTAAAAACTGAAGTGCTGTATATAGCACTTTTTCAGGGCATGCATAGGGACTGCACTCAGAGTGCTTTTGAATGCACATAGCGTGCTATTTCAGCACTTTCACAGGAGCTGGACCGGCTCCTTAAACTGCTAAACATTCATTAAAAAAATGATTTTGACGAGCCTCGAACCAGGGTCCGCTGATCGAGAATTGCTGGCATTACCGCTAGACTAACTCACATCGTACGATTTAGAGCAGATCATATTGTTACATATTGAATGTACGACACCACATAGTTCATGTTATCTACTTGACTCCCATGACTAAACTGGATTGCAAGAAGCATTCGTTAGTCCATCGGTAACGTCAGCGCCTCTCAATCAGTGGAACCTGGTTCGAGGCTCGCCACGGTCACATTTTTTTTTGCTGGTAAATTAGCACACTACAAGTGCTATAAACAGCATTTCAGGTGCAGTCACTATACATGCCCCTGAAAGTATCACTTTAGTTTTTACAGTGCACAAGACGTAGGGATGAGGTCAAAATAAGACGTCCTCATGACGTCTTGCGTTGGTGCAAGTTGTTGTCTTATTGACGTAATTACAGGACGTAAAAAAGACGTAAACGACGACGTAAATATCACGTCATTTTTCCTCTTTCTGCTATCAGGGTTGTGGGTAAAGTCTGGGCCTTGCTAGTCAAAGCCTTGGCCTTGTTGAGGGTTTGGGCCTTGACTTTACTGGTGATGCATCATTCTCAAAATTTGGGTAACAACTGCCATAAAAATGCAAGTGGAACTTGTTCCAATTCATTTGTCAATAGTTCCTCCACAATTCAGTATCACATTGGGCAGTCATAGTATGTCTCAACTTGATAACCGACCAAACACCAATAAAAGTCATAACAGTGGCGAACATAGATGAATATCTTGACATGTGTATGACATGTTTCAGATAGACAAAATATTTGATGCGTTTGGTTTGGCAATGAACATGACACATATTGTACAAGGTAGCATGTAGGCCTAGAGTTTGAATACAATAATGCCCATGTACATGTATGGCAAGGGGTCCTAAAGCTACGCGGGTCCTAAAGCTACGCACCATACAATGCCATACAAATCACATACACGCATAGTCACACTGACTGAACATTGAGTGTATGCATGAAACATGACAATTGAAGAAATTACTGTAGTCTGTACAATGAACAGGCGGTTTGAATGGAGATGGTATGGAGGGTGACTGGCATGTAAAAATGTACTGGACAAGTACGAAATAAACATGAGTATAAACATGATCAATTTCTTTGGCCACAGCATTCAAAATAAGATTTGACAATATCCTATGTCATAATTTATCATTGTTATGTAATTATTATGATGGAAATCTGAGCTACTTTCTGTATTTTCAACTTCAACTGATTCATCACATGTTCAATTCCTACAAAAGCTTTCACAGTTTGTTTGATTTTCTGCGAGTTGTATCATTCTTGTGATATCTTCTTGAATATTTTGAACCTTACTGGTCCTTTGTCTTGACTTAAACATTATAGCCTACCCAATATCAATATCATCCTTGAATCTTATGTCAAAGGTAAATGGAATTTAGGTCGATACTTTGGTAATTAAAAATGTCAACACATTAACTTGACCAAGAAAGTAATTCTGATGCCCATTTCATGTCAAATAGGTCTACATGAAATAAGTCAAGGAACAAAACATGAAAAAAGCACAGAGGCGGGCTGAGAAACCGATAGATTAAGAAACTTAGAATGATTACTCACTGCTCTATATACAGACAAGATGATATCAAACGCGTTGAAGGCTCAACGAGATCAATCAATATCTCCTCGGGTCCGGAAATTACCCAGGACAATATCACCTCGTCACTGTCGAATGTTCCATTCAAGAGACCCAGTCCTCTTGTCGTGTCTCTTGACACTCTTGATACATTTTTCTTCTCTGATGGCCGAGTCCTAGGGAATGATTCAGGTACTTTAAGGCTGATGCGCGTGAGCTCCTGTCCCGTCAGACGTCGACGAAGACCAGTCTGGATCTGAGATACGTCTTCTTTCCCTACATCATCGATAGTGATATCGATCTCTCGCACGCCAGGTAAAGAAGAGAACAGACCTTCGTAGCTATGTGACGTCACTCTCTCGGCTATCAGCTTTGTGACGGATGGAAGCTCAGGAGGAGATGACCGGAAACTGAGAGAGGAGTCTGAGATGGAGAGATGTTTAATAGAAGCGACGGATCGGAGGCAGGACCACAATTTTTCGGCCATCTCAGTAGATAGCTGGCAGTGCTTTATCTCAAGCCTAGATTTCTGTAACGATATAAGACAGAAAATATGCTATTCTGGGGTCATTTCCCACCAGGCAGAGAATATCATTTTCTCCGTTATTTTAAAGGCATGTGCAAACATCAGTCTACTTAGTAAACGAAGAAGCTTGACTGGGGAGGAATTTTTAATTTGTAAACAAATCTTTAGGCATTTTACTCCCAAAGATCGTATGCTCGATCTACTTACTTGGACGGCATGCATGTCGTAGTGTAGAGAACCACTTTCACTCCTACAAATATATTTGAAAAAGAAATGAGGGAAAGAATGTGATTTGATAAATTATTGGGAAGTAAAAATATAAATCAATATAGAAAAAAAAATAAATCTACATCTGCACCGTGGTAATAAGAATAATTATAAGAAGCACCAGCAATAATAACACATGTAGGCATACAACAAATAAAAGTGATATACTACTGCTCCTACTGCTAATACTAGTACTACTATTACGACTACTACTTCTCCTGATAATATAGTGATAATGATAATGATGATAAATATTTAAAAATAACAATGAAAATATATTAATGAGGACATTATTATGATGAACAATGACTGTGTTGAAGAAAAAAAAATAAGGGTAATCGCTCTGTGCAGTCTGTTAAAGGAGCCAAAAAAAAAAAAAAACACACACACACACAAAAAAAAACACATAATGGATATATAGGATACAACAAATGTATTTTTGATCTCCCCCCCCCCCCCCCCCCCAACTCGAAATTGCTGTCGGCAAATGCGCCATCTCCTTCGGCCAAAAAAAAGAGTGGGGAAAAAAGGGAAAAGGAAGAGGAGAAAAGAGAAAGGAGAAGAAAAAGAAGAGAAAGAAGGAAAGCGAAAGAAAGGAAATCAAAAACAGAAAGAAAAGAAGGAAATGAAAAGAAAAAGAAAGAAAAAGATTGAAAAACTGACCATTTTTTTTTGGGGGGGGGGGAGGGGGGCTCGGTCGGTAAAGTTATTAACTCTCATATAGGCTCAATACAGAAGCCACCCGGTCCCCGTAGTCAATGGGTTAACATTCGGGCAAAAGGCGTCCCCCTCTTTGGCGATGGAAGCAGCCCGCCTGCCCCGAAGATTTTCAAAGTTCCGATATTCGGGCGACCACCATTTATGTAGTCGGGCAGCGAGGAGATAAAACATCCACATTATTTGGGCAGCGAGATTCCGAGATAATCATGTAACTTCTGTATGAAACTTCTGTGCATTTTCTCTACAAAAAGTTTTATAAAAAAATTGCTCGCTGGCAAACATTTAGAAATTGAAAAGTTGATATTCGGGCAATAAGCGCCGCCCCTCCCCATTCCCGCTCTTTCTCGGGGCAATTTTGTTTTTGTTTACTTGTGATTTATTGCTATTATTATTATTATTAATAATACTTTTATTATTACTTCGTTCTATTACAATTAGTATTATTCCCTGACAGCAGAAAGTGTTAAAAAATTACGTGATATTTACGTCGTGGTTTTCGTCTTTTTTACGTCCTGTAATTACGTCAATAAGACGACAACTTGCACCAACGCAAGACGCCAAGAGGACGTCTTATCTTGAGGTCATCTCTACGTCTTCATTCCTCTTCTCTGATAGCAAAAAGTGTTAAAAATGACGTGATATTTACATCGCGGTTTTCGTCTTTTTTACGTCCTGTAATTACGTCAATAAGACGACAACTTGCACCAACGCAAGACGTCAAGAGGACGTCTTATTTTGACGTCATCTCTACGTCTTGTACACTGTAAAAACTAAAGTGCTACTTTTAGGGGCATGTATAGTGACTGCACCTGAAATGCTGTTTATAGCACTTGTAGTGTGCTAATTTACCAGGAAAAAAATGTGACCGTGGCGAGCCTCGAACCAGGTTCCGCTGATTGAGAGGCGCTGACGTTATACCGACGGACTAACGAATGCTTCTTGCAATCCAGTTTAGTCATGGTAGTCAAGTAGATAACATGAACTATGTGGTCTCGTAAATTCACTATGTAATAATATGATCTGCTCTAAATCGTACAATGTGAGTTAGTCTAGCGGTAATGCCAGCAATTCTCGATCAGCGGACCCTGGTTCGAAGCTCGCCCAAATCATTTTTTTTAATGAATGTTTAGCAGTTTAAGGAGCCGGTCCAGCTCCCGTGAAAGTGCTGAAATAGCACGCTGTGTGCATTCAATAGCACTCTGAGTGCAGTCCCTATGCATGCCCTGAAAAAGTGCTATATACAGCACTTCAGTTTTTACAGTGTACAGATGACGTCAAAATAAGACGTCCTCTTGACGTCTTGCGTTGGTGCAAGTTGTCGTCTTATTGACGTAATTACAGGACGTAAAAAAGACGAAAACCACGACGTAAATATCACGTAATTTTTACCACTTTCTGCTATCAGGGATATAGCATATGTCAGAATTTTACACAATGGCGCCTAGATGATCCCACAATGCCCGCGCACGAGCGGAAAATTTTGAAATGTTTAAAATGGCCTGAAACGTATGCCCAAATCAATTGTAGACCATATTGAGCATTTTCAGATTTTGCGTGCGCGCAACTTCACCGAGGCGCGTACGCGCACGCAACTTATGATAAATTAATTTCCTCTTAAATTAACTTGCATCATGCCAAATATGGTTATGTTATGACTTTGTATTGCAGAGATATATCATGTGTCAGAATTTTACAAAATCGCGGCTAGATGACCCCACAATGCCCGCGCACGAGCGGAAAATTTTGAAATGTTTAAGATGGCCTGAAACATGCCAAAATCAATTGTAGACCAATTTTGAGCATTTTCAGAGTGTATAGTCTGTAGGGCTAGATTTACTTACTCCAAATTCAATGAAGATAGTTGTGTTGACTTGCCGAAGAGTTCAACCAAGGCTTCCTCATCCCTGTCCTTCAGACCGGAAACACGTAGGCATTGTTGGTTTGGGGTTTGTTCCCTGACCAGAAGACCCACCGTTGCAATCGTCGCTCCCGATTCAGTCTTCTCTTCTGTTGAAAGTGATGACGAGGCTTGTAGCTTGATATGTACAGCAAGATGCTCATCCCTGCTGTGCCCCATAGGCCTGGAGGCCGTAATATCAGTTGTGTCTCTCTCTACATCATCAATAGTGACATCGATCTCTTTCAAGGCAGGTAACGATGAGATCAGGCCTTCGTAGCTCTGTGACATCAATTTCGTGGCGATCAGCTTTGTGACGGATGAAAGCTTAGGAGGAGATGATTGAAAACTGAGAGAGGAGTCGGTGATTGCAAGAGTATGAAGCGTCGAAAATGATGCGAGACAGGACCATAACCCACTTGTCACGTCTGTAGTCATAGTAGACCCCTCGAATTTAACTTCTCTAATCTGTGTTTAATAGTTGGTAGAGAATGAGAGATAACAAACATTATGCAGTTTGGTTTTGATTTAGATATAAATACGGCAAAATAGAATAAACTGGGGTTTTATTTTTAATAAAGTGAAGTAACATGATAGGAAAGTGCTTAATAAGACCTTTGTGGAATAACAGGGTATAGTGAGAGCAGCAAAGAAAGATTATTGTCTGCGCTAAAAGTTGATGGAAGGATATTTCTTTGCAGCCTGTTCTAATCGCGGTTTATCAATAGTAATGCAAAAATAAAATCAGAGAATACACGTAACCCATTGGCTACTGGAACAGTGTGGGCCATATTGTATTAATCCTACGGGAATTAGAAAAATCAGTAGTCAACGTGTCAAATTCCGGCTAGTGATGATAGTGTGCATTCCTTCTAGACATTACGTTTCATGTAGTTTCCCATCTGGATATCGCCCATCCAGTCCTCTCCTTAACGAGTGAACATTCCGATGTATTTTCGTTAAATGTGTGCCATTTAATTTTCTCTCACCCAGTATTTTGCTTCCTGCCCAATGTGCTCAACGGCACAGGATGAATCTAACGCTAAATAAGTATAAAATCGATATCTATATCTATATATGTCGACTCTTGCACGTTCTCTACGGATATCTGTCTTGTGATTTAAAGATCACATTGCAAGAAAATCACAAATATGGCAATTAATGTATTACTAGAAACTGGGAAGCTTACAGATGGCAATCGTATAAGTTTTATGTCAACTGCGTATCTGATGATTATAAAAACAACATAAATAAAAGCTCTTCTAAGCATCTGGAATATCCGAGGATTCGCCAGAAATATAGCGATGTTTTGATGTCGTCACACAAGGGATCGATCCTGCTTAAGCAGACGACGTCCTATAATGAATGAACGTAATTGCAATGCAATTATTTATCAAATTATAAAGAGTTTGGTATATTTAACATGACCTTATTTCACACCATTCTAAAAGGGAAAGTGAACTGATTCTGATAACTAAAAGCGTTTGATAGTAAATACACAGGAGAAGGGTCAATTATCAATGAAATAAACCCCACTTTCAAATTGAAAAGCCCTCCGAATAATATCACAGATTGTATTCGTTCCCTCTTGAAACGCCGAACATGCCCCGGTGCAAGCAGCTGAAAATACAATGGCGTCTTATTTTGTTTACAAGTGACTGATTCTTTTATTTTTTTAACGCTGCATTTTTCATCAAAATAATACCATACACGAAGTTAAGAGTGAGGCAATTTAACAGACTAACATTAATACTGACGCTAGTCAAGTAAGAGAAATAAGTGAAGAGGAGATGACAAAACAGGCAATGAAAAATGTGTAAGATGTTATGGGACATCGTGTGCTGAGACAGGACTGGTCCTTCGTGTGTCGTCACACATCTCAGCAGCGTTCAAGGAGCTCTTCAGCTGCTATATCGGGGGCTGTATTTTACCGTTTTATAATTGATAATAATCATTAATTCAAATGTTTCAAAGCGTTGAATTTGGATAACTTTGTATAATTTATGCCATCTATGCAATAATAATTATTAAGCCAATATTTATTTTGATGGAATTTTCTTGCAATGTGATCTTTAAAATACGTATACATGTATATTCATTTCATTGGTGTAGACGATCGCAGTGCTGTAAAAAAATGAGAAATTAATACTTGAAATCCCCTTAAGGAATTTACATGTGATATCATGCTAATTATTTGTCTAAGTGACGGGAGGTGGAAGTATTCACACCACATACCTGAAGCTTCAGTTGCTGTGGAAGATTCTGCATTCCAACAACTGTGTAGACAGTTGGAGACTTCAGAACAATACTTTGTGCAGTTACACATCTTTGAACCAACGAAGACACGCTTCCTTCAGTACCCTTGGTCTCTGATGAGCAGTCAAGGAGAATACGATATCGCTCGCTCTCATCCAAGTATCCGTTGGCAAGAAGAGCCTCCATTATTCTTATGCAGAGGCTTCTATCCGTGCCAGCAGCGAATCTGATGAGATGCTCATAGTCACCGATGTTTGCTTCTTTCTTCTTCAGTACTGTGTCTAACTTAGAAATCTTCCTTGGCCAGAATCTCTTCTTGCATTTCTTCCATTCAGCAGCTAGATATTTTCCAGCTGAGTGCT
This sequence comes from Heliocidaris erythrogramma, assembly GCA_025617745.1. Classification (NCBI taxonomy): domain Eukaryota; kingdom Metazoa; phylum Echinodermata; class Echinoidea; order Camarodonta; family Echinometridae; genus Heliocidaris; species Heliocidaris erythrogramma. The sequence continues at coordinate 59,324,951 of CM046863.1, read as the reverse complement.
CCTGCGCGAGTTTGTGATAAAACTCGATGATAGTAGAAGTGGTCTCATGGGACTGAGAAAGGTGTTCTGAAGTAACAGTCGTCTTGGATATTATCCCAAGCTCACATGCGCTTTCAAGGATAGCTGGAACTCTTCGGAAATCATGTGGTGTGAAGACCAGCTTTTTATCATCGTCGAGTAAACCTGCTAGAGCAATCTCCCCTAAGCTACACATTATTGCGCTTAATTCATCTGATGTGAACTGTGCTCCTGACTGTGAACGGGCGTTGGCATGGTGCATCATTAATTCATTCACTTTGTCCAGGAGTTCTGTCTGGGTTGCGGTATCCTTGTCCAGTCGTCCCTTGCTCCACAAATGAGAGACCATGAGACAAAATAGAGGTGTTTTCACAAGTTCATAGATCAGGGGTTGGCCATCAAGGTAAGCCTTAAGACCTTGTCCCTTAGAAGGATTCGAAACAAAAAACTTGTCGATGTACTCTTTCGAGCTCTCTTGCGAGAATCCTTCTATCCACATCTTTGTGTACACCCTTGCAATCTCCCCTTGATTAAAGAAGTTCTCTAGGTGAGGCCGTGTTGTTACAAGGACTCGACACTGCGGGTATTCTTTAAAGAGCATTACTTCGACAATATTGCTCCTTTCATCCTCTTTTGAATTTATACCGGCATACTCGTCGAGGCCATCCAACATAATACTGCAAATATTCTGATTATTTCTGATGAAGTTTTCGAGCCCATTTGGTGTAAGATCGCCAACGTCACTTAAGAGCTGGGATTTGATCGCTTCACCGATCGATGTCTGCTGGCTGGTATTTCGGAGTTTGATAACGAAGAGGAGAGGCAGGTGTTCTATCGCGGATCCTTGTATCCTGTGGGCCCAGTCGTAAGCCATCTTAGCGACAGCCGTTGTTTTTCCTCGTCCAGCGGGGGCCGAAATGAGGATTCGGACAGGGTACATGCCGTCTACTTTCGTTGAAAATATTTCAGCAACAGATCCCTGAAGAACCTGCTTCTCCCCAGTTTCTTGTCCACTTGCGTCCTTTTTCACCATAGTGACAACTGTATGTATTTTCTTTAACTCAGCATACTTATGTGGATCCCATGGAGCCATTGGGACTTTGCATAACGTATTGAGATACTTATTCTTCAATTTTTCACAACATTGCATAACAGTCAAGGACTCTGAGATCTTCACACTGTAGATATCTGAAACGATCCAATCACAAAAGACAAACCATTCACCTTTCATCTTAACTCATGTTGTGTCAGAGTATACTGTGTGAAGAAGTTGGGCAAATGAAGGTCAATCCCCCCCCCCCCCCCCCTCCCAATGTATAGCTCTCTTACACACTATCTGTTATGTAGTAAATGAACGATAATGAACTAAAAAAATCAAAACTCACTGGAAATTATAAATAAAACGGAACTTATATTTCCACACAATGAAATGCGTGTTAAAAGGCAACATTTGAAATAAACATGACGTCATAATTATGTGATTTGTTGCCCTGTTGTTACATTAGTATATCTTGGTTAGTATACCTGGGTTGCATGCAATGTAGTTCTCGTCACATGGTCCCTGCTTCTTTGGTAGATATGCACCTGTAAGAGATCAAGAATTCATTTATCTTTGTTCTTCTCATTGCAATACATCTTTAAAACAAGCGAGAGGCATATTGCAAGTAACATATCTCATCTAAATTGACTGTAAACATAATTGTTACCTATGTGCAATTACTGTTTTTTACAGCGTAATGGAAATTAAAGCTTTTGAACCTACAATACTGAAATACTGCTCGCATATTGTAACTTTTGGAATCTATCTATCTATCTTTCTATATCTATATCTTATCTATATTACTAAAAAAATGGATTCTGTCTGTCTGTCTGTCCGGCTATGCGTTTCGCCATCTGTTGACGCATTGAGTTGAAAGTTGGTATAGGGATAGGTGTTGGGTCCACGAGGTTTGTGGCGCACTTTTCGTGTTGATCCGAGAGGTCAAAGGTCATCTAGGGGTCAAATAGGGTCAAATCTTAACCGAAAGTGCTATGGAGTTGAAAGTTGGTATAGGGATAGGTGTTGGGTCCACCAGGTTTGTGGCGCACTTTTCGTGTTGATCCGAGAGGTCAAAGGTCATCTAGGGGTCAAACAGGGTCAAATCTTAACCGAAAGTGCTATGGAGTTGAAAGTTGGTATAGGGATAGGTGTTGGGTCCACGAGGTTTGTGGCGCACTTTTCGTGTTGATCCGAGAGGTCAAAGGTCATCTAGGGGTCAAATAGGGTCAAATCTTAACCGAAAGTGCTATGGAGTTGAAAGTTGGTATAGGGATAGGTGTTGGGTCCACGAGGTTTGTGGCGCACTTTTCGTGTTGATCCGAGAGGTCAAAGGTCATCTAGGGGTCAAATAGGGTCAAATCTTAACCGAAAGTGCTATGGAGTTGAAAGTTGGTATAGGGATAGGTGTTGGGTCCACGAGGTTTGTGGTGCACTTTTCGTGTTGATCCGAGAGGTCAAAGGTCATCTAGGGGTCAAATAGGATCAAATCTTAACCGAAAGTGCTATGGAGTTGAAAGTTGGTATAGGGATAGGTGTTGGGTCCACGAGGTTTGTGGCGCACTTTTCGTGTTGATCCGAGAGGTCAAAGGTCATCTAGGGGTCAAACAGGTTCAAATCTTAACCGAAAGTGCTATGGGGACCAAAGTTGGCATGTGGGGTGAAGTTAGGTTAGCGAAAATTTTGGCGCCGATTATAAGGTCATCCGAGGTCATTTCAAGGTCATTCCAAGGATACGGAAGGGGGTCGTTCGAAAATCGTAGGGAGCCCGTGCGGCGGCCTCCGTCTGAACATTAAAGCCAAAAATGGTCTAAAAGCGAACTCAAAAATTGTCCATTGAAAAATCGCTAAATTCCGAGCAGGTTTCGGTGCCCTGCAGACGTCGACCCGCCCCTAAAAACGCGCCCGAGCCTGCAGTGATCGAGCAGACAATGGCCGTATTCCGGGCGTCATTTTGAGCTCGCAGAGAAGTCGGGCGGGCTCCGTTTTGCATATGTGATGGCCCCTTTAGGCCGGCGGACACACATAACTGGCATGCCATGTGCACAAGTAAAACAGCATTTCCCAAATTTCATACGCTTCCATCTCCCCTATAAGAGAATCAATTATTTGTGCATTGAATGCCTGTTCCCAATGGTCTCTGGCCGAATTTGTAAATCGCCACAAAAGTTGCCGAATGTCAAATCCGCGCGGGAGTCGAGCGTGTTTTTTGCTTTTTTCGCGGAGCCCTTTGAAAAGTAGTGGTCAGAAGTCGCCCGGCACCCGTCAGTAACCCGTCAGTAGCCCGATATCCTGTCTAGCGTCCTCCGACGCCTCGACCGCGCCTTGAAAATGTCGTGTGTTTTGAGCCAGAAGGGCGTTAATACTATGTTATACCCACGGGAAAAAAATCCTGGGTTGACAGGAGGAGCCCGGCCGGGGTCCGTAGAAGCTGCCAGACGCCGACCCGACACCAGCACTGAGCGCGCTTGAAGCACCCTTGATTTTATAGAAGTTCTGGCGGGATATGGAAGGGGGTCGTTCGAATATAGGGAGCCCGTGCGGCGGCCATGCAGCTCTGCCGACCTCCGTTCGAATTTCAAAGCAAACAAAAAAAAAGTCTAAAATCGTAGTACTCCCGCCCAAATATCGATCGAATGTTTTCCGGTACCTGAACGATCGTTTCCGGGCGATCTGTTTACGTTCGCTATTCGCTGAATTGGGAGCGGGTTTCGGTGCCATGAGGACGTCATTTCGTGGTCACGAAATCAATTCCGTACACAAAATAAATTTCGTACCATACGAAATGGCTTTCGTTGAACGAAATGCATTTTCGTTGTAACGAAATTCATTTCGTGGACGCAATGCTTTCTCTGTCAAGTACGGGATATAAGAAGGTCGATGATTGGCCGCCTTGTTATCATAGCATTAAGCTCCGCCCCCTATTTGGATACCGAGCTCGAGTCGAGCTAGCTAGAGCAAAGACTTTAAATAGTATCAAGACAGATCACTCTGACCTACTTCCGTAGTACATTTTGGAGGCATACTTTGCTGTGTTAAAAACAGACTCGGAAAAATACGTTCTCCATAGGTATAACACGTGAAAAGATGTCTCACTTTTCTTGATATTTCATATCTTACTCTATCTTTTTCAAGTCTGCTTTTTGCACGAGAAAAAGGATGGATAGTTAAAAACATATTTCTTGAACCTTTTTTGTCGATAAATGCCGATATGAATCCCTTGGACCATGCCTGCTTTTTGACAGAGTCATCTGCCATAGGGTTAACACGTGAAAACATGGATTTTAAAAATGATTATAGTTCCTCTAGTATTACCTTGAATTTAGTGCAAATGTGGCTTACATGTAATTTGAGACTCTGAAAAGGCTTAATGAAGGCTCAAAAAGTGCAAGGGACCCCGCATAAATCCCCGGGAATATGCATGCTTTTGGCCTTCCATCTCCCATAGGTTAACACGCAAAAACGGGAATTTTTGAATGATTATAATTCCTGTAGAATTAAATCAAAATTTTGAAAAATGTGCCTTGAATAAAATTTAAAGCTTTGAAAATGTACAATTAAGACTCAACTAGTTGAATAGACCCCGCATAAATCCCCGGGAATATGCATGCTTTTTACCCCAAAAAAGTCTCTCCTGCCATAGGTTTACACGCGAAAACAAGGAATTTTAGGATGATTATAATTCCCATAATTTTTATTTGAAAATATAAAAAACGTGATTTACATAAAATTTAAAGATCTGAAAAGGTATAATGAAGGCTTGATGAGTCCACTAAACCCCCATAAATCCCCGGGAATATGCATGCTTTTGACCAAAAACGTCTCGCCTGCCATAGGTTAACACGCGGAAACAAGGAATTTTAGGGTGATTATAATTCCCATAATTTTTATTTGAAAATGTAAAAAATGTGATTTACATGAAATTTAAAGCTCTGATAAGGTATGATGAAGGCTTGGTGAGTCCAGTAAACCCCCCATAAATCCCCGGGAATATGCATGCTTTTGGCCTTCCAGCTCCCATAGGTTAACACATGAAAACAGGGGTTTTGAAATAATTTTAATTCCCCTAGTATTTATTTGAAATTATGAAAAATGTGATTTACATGAAATTTAAAGCTCTGAAAGGGTATAATTTAGGATCGATGAGTCCAATAAACCCCCCATAAATCCCCGGGAATATGCATGCTTTTGGCCTTCCAGCTCCCATTGGTTAACACATGAAAACAGGGGTTTTGAAATGATTTTAATTCCCCTAGTATTTATTTGAAATTATGAAAAATGTGATTTACATGAAATTTAAAGCTATGGAAGGGTATCATTGAGGCTCGGTGAGTCCAATAAACCCCGCACAAATCCCCGGGAATATGCATGCTTTGGACCATATGGGGGGGGGGGGGGGGGGGGGGGGGGTGGGGGGTGGCAATTTTTTTCCTTCTCGCCAGCCCTCCGAAAGTCGCTCAGTGGAGGGGTGTAGGGTATCAGATTAGTCCAGTTTTCCTCCATAATTCTCTGACAAGCAAAAAAATTTACCAGTTCTAAAAGGGGAATACAATTTTATTTAAAAGCCTCCTAAATCCGCCACTGATCCATGCCCGGACTGTCAGGTCAGTCTTGCGGGTGGGCCTTTTTACAACTTTTTCTCGGAGGGTTAATAGAACGACATTGTTAGGCTCTTGGGCTTCCAAACTAAATTTGGTGCTCGATCCCGTATATGCCAACTTGGGTTTCAAGAAGGGGGCCGCGGCCGATTCGCCCCCGCTTGATCCGCCCCTGATATTCTGTCATGGATGTGAAGAATATAATTGCATAGTGTTGGTGGTCGATCTCATTAAATTGAAAGATTGGGGGAGCAATAAGAGATTACTTTTATTTTTTATTTTATTTTTTATTTTGTTCCAATTGCTTTATTTTTACTGTTTGTTTTTGTTGGGGTTTTTTTTGTTTGCTTTTTTGCTCAGTGATTTTGTTTTTAATCATGTAAATCACTTGTAATTGTTGTGATTTCTGTTGATTTGCTAATAAAAACACAAATTAAAAAAATAAGAGATCATTATTTTTTCCTCAATTCTATTGGAGTCATTTTTTACAGATCTGTTTAAGAGAGAAAAGAGAGTATATGAGAAAAATGAGGGGGGGGGGGGAGAGACAAAGAGAGATGGGGGCAAAAGTAATGGGATATTCCTACAAAGACAGAATAGGACTGGTAATAAATAAATTATATCATCATCTGCTATATTGTTGGTTACTAGTTAATTCAATTCAAAACACGGAGGCCATCCCCCTTTTCGTACAATCGGTAAAGGCCTATTGCGTTGGTGATGGCTTCGGAGCAAGCCCCTATACTGTCTGTCGTCTCGCATTTCTACAGCAGAATATTGCAAATAACTTACCGTAACTTGGTTATATTGGTGTCGTATCCAGGAATGCAGGGAGAGGGGGGGGGGGGGGGGGGAGAGGCTCACGCCTGACGAACAAAAAAATCATCAGATGCATTCTATTTTGAATTTTTAAGACAAGCAAGGAAAAAAAATATCACAGTTTTCAGATTCTTTCTGTGCGGGGGGGGGGGGGGGGGGGGGGGTACACATTTCCTTTCATATTATGTCAGATTTTGTTTTGGCTGGCACATAGGGGCATGTACATTCCTGGATAATACGCCACTCTTAATGTAATCTTTATATTTATATAAGGAATTGCTCGCACGCAATCTCATTTTATTAAAGCCTTTTCTGTCTTGAATTTAAAAAGAATAAGGCTAATAAAATTACATTGCAGGTCTATAATCCCTATAACTTCCATAAATCATATCAAATGAAATATTCTGATTTAATAGAAAAATAAAGATAGCACATTATTATTTTTAAATAACTTTTCTCGACATTCCCGTCAGATATCGCAGTGTTTGCTCATATAGAGCTTAATATGAGGGAACATGTTTGGACCCCCCCCCCCCCCATCATCACATAAATATTAATAGAAATTTCATAGCAAATAACTTTAACAAAAATACAAACATCTAGTCCGAGGCCCCGCTCCCAACTCTCTCCCTCTCCTCCCTGGTGCAGTTAGAGTTGATTCCTATCTGTTTTGGGACATAAGTTTGTATTTGAAGGGACAATATCAAGATTATGCCCTTTAGTTACGGCTTTACATAAAAGGCAAAAGCGCTGTCCAGAAAAAGAAAAAAAAAGAAAGTAAATAAATACAAACATCTTGATTAAGACTATAACCTTCCCCTCTGGGCCGATCGACAGGTACCACAATATATACGCGTGCTTTATTTCGGCACTGAGCACTCTTCGTATTTACAGGGTCACTAAAATAAAAAAAATAATTGCCCATTTTTCGTAGGAAGGTGTCATCAGGAGCCAAAAAATATCCATCACACAATTTTTTATGCATTCAGTCATATTTTATAATCATTTGAAAAGTACATTTTTGCTGATTTACACAGTCATAAGCCCCGCCCGCGTCTTTTTTTTTTGTAACCAAGCCTAGGCAGAAACCCCTTTTTGAAGACTTTGAAACAGACTACAAGTATCGGACTTGTATTTTCTAAACCCTAACCCTAACCCTAACCCTAATAAGCAAAAGAAAATTTCGTAATATAATCTTCTGCCGAGGTTCGAACTCGTGGTTCTTTCACCAAGAGAGAACTGGATTATCCGATTGCGCCACACAGAACAGCTGCTCGATGCCATTGCTCGTTTTATTATATAGCTAAAATTCGTTTTCATGAATATTCATGCCGATTAGTCTTGACGGAATAAACCGTATTAGTATGAAAAAATGCGAAATCTGCCTAGGCTTGGTTACCAAAAAATAACACGCGCCCCGCCCGTAAAAACACCCATCGAAGCGACATCGTCATCACGTGATCTGTGACGCATCAAAAGTAAGGGGAAATATTCCACTAACCTATACCGTGCGCGCCCGGAGGCCCCGGCAGGCCCAGCCCGGTGCCGAGCATGATATTCACCGCATCGACCATTTGCATTGCGTATTTTCGTGTGTATAATTCCTCACAATAACTTTGATTTTGGGACACAGTTTCATCAAATAATGCCTAATCGGTGTATAGTTGCGGGCTGTAGCAAGACCCCTAAAGATGGTGTAAGCCTACATCATTCATTTTCCTAAAGATGAAAATCTACGGAAATTGTGGGTCGCAAATGTAGGCCTAAAGCTCACGCGGGCAGAGTGGCAAGGGCCGGCCAAGTGAGTGGAGTACAATCTGCAGCGATCACTTTGCCGAAGATGATTTTGAGGATCCTGGCCTGTATTCCGAATTTGGCATGAAGAGAAGGATAAGCTAGCTAAAAGATTCAGCTATTCCAACGATCAGGTCTTGCAATCTGTTTTTCAACGACAGCAGCTGCAGCAGCTTCACCCGTAGACCGAAAATTCTGTCTCTCGTTCGTTAGCTAAGACGACCTAACGAACGAGAGACAGCATTTTCGGTCTACTTCACCCGTAACTCCAGGGAGCTCCAACGCGTTGGAGCTCCCTGGAGTTACTTCACCCACGGCCCTTCACCGTATTCTGCGAGGGGTTCAAACATATATGGTCGAATTTCCCCTTGCCACTCGAGCTTCTTTGCCTTCGGGGTCTAATAAATCATCTGATAAATCAGAGTTCGTATCTGCATGGCTCAGAAAAGTCCTCCAACTCGGAATCGCGGGCACTTTTCCTCTCTCTATATAAGTTACTCGAATTCAACCAAAATCTAAGTCAGTACTAACGTACTATGTAAAGCGAAGTAAAAAAAAAGCCGTAAGTGAAATAAACAAAACAAAAGCGTTCACCAGTCGCTATGTACGAGGGGGAACACAGTCACTGCCGTACTAAAGATGTGTAGGCCATTGTACATGCAGACGGATAAAACGGCTGTGCACGCGTTTATGACCAATGCAAAACTTTCGTTCGGCAAGCTCAGATGGATGAGAACATTGTTCAAAAGAAAAGCTAAAAAACAAAACAAGAGCTGTATATTTGGCCAAAAGCGTTTTCTGATCTTGTAGAAAATATATTGCTAATGATTATTCACTCCTAAGATTATATTGATTAATTTCCTTTTTCATAAATTGTCCGTTGAACAGAGGGGTCAAATACCGCATTCTGTGTACAATATTATATGCTGCAGCCTGCAGATCTTGTGCCTCTTACTTTTCATACGTCACTTGCGGGTTAGCCAATTAGCTTACGAGTTTTAAGGAACGGTCCCAAAACCTCTACTATTCCCCCTTTTTCGCCAAAACGAGACATAATTTGGACAATCGATTGGCAGATTCCTGATTAGAAGGCAAAACTACATGGAAAGAGCACCCATTTTCTCTCTAAATTAGTCAACCTTTAAACTCTTTGGCTAGAGCTCGCTCGGCTGGATTTGGACTGTTTAGTTGTGCTGCGGCTGAATGAGGCGATCGATCATTTAACTAATTTAACGTTACAACTTTTGCATTTATAATGACGTTAAGGCCGAGGTCTAACCTACAATACATTCGATCTGCAACCTAACCTGATGCAATACAAAGCAGGCAATGGCAAGTGGAAGACTATAGTAATAGATCTATTCTAATTCATGTAGGCCGGGTATAATAAGGCTTCACTCAGTCCATTCATTCACTTGTCTGTGACACTGAGAAGTGACAGTGTACTGTGTAGGGATTTCTGTGAAGCCGGATGTATATTGTCAATGGAGAATTAGGTAAATTATGCATATAGAATGACCCCCATTTCTTTTTGAAATTCTTCATTGCTGCCATTTAAATTTTATGTACAGGTCTAATATAGGAAAACAATTTTCAGACCAAGATCATGTCCACAAAAGTGACAAAATAAACTCAAAGTTTGCTCATTTCTGCACAAAGTTCGACTCTGTTTTATAGTGTGTGTTTATTACCGGTATGTGTTTTTGTTTGTGTAGGGATTCTTGTTGGCTTTGGAACATGAAAGGACACGTACAGGAAGAAAAAAATAAATCTTAGAAAGCAACGATGTCAGAATTGTGGCCGACATATTATTTGCTAAATTGATATACGTGCACATGTACCAGATCCTACATGTGTACATGTCTAGTTCCATATTTACATGTATGTTGTCAATGGAGTATTTAGTACATTCAGTTATAAGAAATGATGCATATAGAATGACCCTCATTATTTTTTTTAAATTATACTACAATAAATTGTTACTACTTCCAAGTATTAGGCCCACCTATCATTACCCAAGTTCATATTGAATATGTATGCATTATCATCTAAAACATTTTATCTTTCATCTATACATGTACATTGTAGGTCAGTGGACAGAGCAGTGAATCGACTCGGAGCCAGAAGGTGCCATGTCCGTTCACCTGAGGACGATCGATGGCCAAGTCCAAAGAGCAAGAGTTCCTGAGTGCCGTAACAAATTCCAATCACTAATGCCCTTCGGTAAGGCATTCAATGTTATCAAATTCCACTGATAGTACTTTTAGCCATAGGTCCCCCGTCACCCAAATAAAACAGGACTGGCTCTGTTTTGGATATGTGACGGCCCCTAAGGAGGAAAGGCTAAACATAATTTTAGAAAAAAAATCTGTTACATGTAATATTTTTTTCCAAAAGTTCATAATTTTAAAAAGTTCGTAAATTTGAAGGTTCCTAATTCCAAAATTGGAAAAGGATTCATAATTCTTAAAAAGAAAAGAATTACTTATTCTAAAGGTCCATACTCCAAAACGGATATTCGAATCGAGATTTACTGCATCATAATTTAAATGAAATGAGTGTTGAGGGAGATAAACAAGACTCAAAATAAAAACATGTCTGATGTCCTTCGTTGCATTATGTTTCAATCATACCTGGGTTAGCTTGCAGAGCAGTCTTGTTGTCATTGCATGGTTCCTGCTGCTTTGGTAGATACGCACCTGCAAAAGATTATGAAATAATTCACTTTTTTGTTCTTCTTCTCATTATATCAAAGTACAGTACATCTTTCCCATTTGCAATAATTGCTTTCTCAAAGTAATGGAAACTTAAAAATTCGAACCTACGATAGAAAAGGGCAATAAGTGTATTGTTTCAGCCATGCGCTCGGAGTTCTTGTCACAATTACCATACGTGAGCCTAGTATATTTCAATAAAACTTCTGAGAAATGATGTAGGTCACTCAAAAATATTTTTAAAAAATGTTTTGGAACCTGTTCACTTACAGTGGCTCAGATATGCTCTTGGTGTAAATAGGAAAAGTAATAACATAGCCATTTTTGCTGAGATGGGAGAATACCCATTATTATACAATTTATGTTATTGTGTAAGTAAGTATTGGTCACGGATGAAAGATATTGATTGAATAGAGTAATGACAAGAAAAAAACACTGCATGCTGGTTTATTGTGCACCGTCTTTCCTCAACAGGATGTCATGTTTCTCTCCACAGATTACCTATGGTCCTAATCCCCCTTTTGTTTCCAGCTTATCCAGACGGTTAATTGGTTTCTTAGTCCTATTGTTCACTTGTTTTCAACGTTTCTTTTCAACGCAGGACTCGTTTGATGATTACTTATCCTTTCAATGCAGGTACCTTGATGTTATTTATCCTTTCAATGTTACTGTTACTATTTCTTTCTATACTAATTCCGTGATGTTATTGTTTGCCTCCATTTTAATTAGTAAATTGCTACTTCATACATAAATTCTGCTAATTTATTCGCTCTTCTCTTTCTCCTGACGACGGCCAGAGCATTCTGACCGGAACGTGGAGTTATTCCAACTCACATGGTTGTACCGCAAACCTTTTTTCTGAATAACATCTAGGTTGTTTAAAGTAAGTTTTTTTGTTTTTAAGTTTTTTAAGATTACAACATAGGACACATTTTTTCTATCCAGTTTGGTATGAAAGGGGTATTCATTCCATTTCTCAATTACATAATGGTTTTGGTAACCCCAAAACATTTGAAGACCTCGTAATTGAGTTTGACATCCCTATTAAAGACCGCAGAAAATATGACTCCCTCGTGAATGGCATATTTTTGGATTGGTTTGATAATTCTCTGAATGTGGAGGGGAATATATTTAATCAAATTGTAAACGATCTACTAATTCAAAAGAAAATGTCTAAGTATACATACAATATTCTGCTAAAGAATTACAGCTGTACTAATACCAAAAGGGAGAGTAAATGGGAGGAACTCTTTGGCCATCAACCCAAAGAGAAGGATTGGTCAATGATTCATAAGAGTAAGTTTTGTTGCACAATTGAGACTCAGTTGAGGAGTTTTTATTTCAAAGTATTTCATAATGTTATTGGTTTCAATGCATTTTTGTTCAAGATTGGGAGAAAGGAGTCTGCTAATTGTTATTTTTGTTCAGATTTTCAAGAAACTTTAGATCACTTGTTTTGTGACTGTAGAAAAGTTGTACCATTGTGGGAAAAGTTGGTGGATAAGATTAACACTAGCACTGATGACAGTTATAATTTGACGTTGTCAAAATTTAATTATTTGTTTGGGATACAGTCAAGGGACAAACACGCCTCTTGTATTAATTTTCTCTGTTTATGTTTAAAATATTATATTTATTCCTGTAGGTTTCAGGGAAAAGAGCTTATTTTCGAAGCTTTTGTTTCAATGGTAAAGTTTAAACAAAAAATAGAATATAAAATTGCCCAAAAGAAAATTAAGTTACATGTCCATTTTAAGAAATGGTGTGTGTGTGTGTATGGGTGCATATGCGGTGCCTGTTTTGTAGTTTTAAGAAGCTATTAAATTTATATGCTGTTGCTCTTACTCTGTTAATTTTTGAAGAAATAATAAAAACAGAAAAAAAAAAGGTTTTAAAACTGTTTACACAACTATTGTTTAAAAAATACATTCAAAGTTGTTGTTCAAATTAATTGTTTAAAACACTATACAGATATGATGTGTTTAAACATACACGGTTGTTTAAGGCTGTTGTACGTACACAAAGTAAGTTCCAAATGCCAGAGCTGATTTATACGTTCAGAGGTATTGTAATCTGATCGAGTTATACTCAAGACATATTTGTGCTGCCGTGACATCTACATGATGTCTAGATCTAGACCACATCCACAAAATAAATTATGATGTAGACCTGGAACTTTGCAGTGCAGGGCAAATTAAATAAGTTACACACATACAGTATAGGACCGGACCCACGCGCGCATTCACTGTGTGTGCAACATAAATTGCGCTTTAAGGGCGACTTAGAGCTATATAGGTCTAAATCATAATTAATTCTGTGACTGTGGCTTAGATCTAGACATCATATAGATGTCATGGCAGCACAAATGTGACCCGCCGCCTCAAAACTATTACAATAAGTCGCACGGTCATATAGCAAACAGCCCAAAATAGTAAATTTGCTTGGATCAGTCGATTTTCTGTTTTTGATAGAAATGGGTAGTTTCATTATCATTCTATCATGTCTCAAGTTTCTGAGTCGTAATTCGACTTAGAAATATATTTTGGAGGCATTTTAAAATGACTCCTTTTTTTCAAATGTCGAGCTAATGAATGTTTGGAGAGCTTTTGTGATACTCTCATTCAATGCCAAATTACTACTTTACCTCCAAAGGTATTAAATTGATTTTTGGAGTGAGTAAGAGGTCCTCCTGGAGCAGCCTAATCCCTTCATACTGGTTGCTATGGCCATCGGAATACCCAATTTTACTTGAGCCCGCACAGAGAGCGAAGGTTAAGCACTCTTTTGTTCCGAATTTAAATGGCCATTTTCTCTGAATAGGAGTTATTGATTGCTTGTTACATACCGATTCTAAATGTGATATCTAAAGGTGTTATCATTGAGTATACTAGACAAGTGATATATACCATTGGAAAGCTGAACATCTCTACTTTCCGAAAATGTATAAAACAAAAAAATAATAACTTTGGTGACTATGTCTCGAGTATAAACTCGATCATATTACATTATATTTAGTCTAAATGAATGTATCAATCAGCTCTGGCATTTGGAACTTCTGCAGCATTGCAACCACAAAGGCATCCGCCATGATGAAGCCGGCCGTGTTTGGCGGAGAAGGAAACCCGTCTAGCGCGAATTGTCAATCTTTAAACAACGATTATCTTAAATCAAAGATTATCATTGATGTCTTAAACAGCGGTTGTTTAAAATGCAGGGTCCGCCATTTAAACAATATTGCTTAAAATTTAAACAACACAATTTTAAACAGCGACATTTTAAACAACGTTTATTGCTGTGTAGACCGCGGTTTAAATATGAGAAGATGTTTTTTTTTTTATCAGTGCTTTATGTCGGGCGATTGTAAATATATGTTGATTTCCGGTAAACCAACAAACTTGATGTTGTGTTACAGGGAAAAGACTATAAAATTGAAATAACGGCAATGACTTGTAATTTCAAGGGCCCAAAAATCTGCAGTTTTACAGTTATTGTTTACAGTCATGTGTACATACGTTATTGAAAGCTTGTAAACTATATCCTGATGAAAACATTGAATGTATTGATGTTGTAGACTTAACTCACAGTGAATGGGTTGTCGGAATGAAGTGAATTCCATTATGAAGGATATTTAGCAAAACCAATACACCACTGATCTGCAGAGTAATGTATAAGAAATAGTGGGGAGCACAGGCGTAGCCAGGGTTTTTCAATAGGGGTGGGGGGCACAGGGGTGTCGATCCGTGTTCATGATACTAGGGATTATGGCACCCGGGGCAAAAAATTAAGTCACCCGCCCTCCCACCCCCCCCCCCCCTCCCCCCCCCCCCCCCCCCCCCCCCCCCCCCCCCCCCCCCCGAGTTCCCAAACTTATCTTCGTCATCGAAGGAGCAAAGCGATCGAGCGGCAAATTTTTCAATTTTTAACCCTAAAAACGCAATTTCTTGTGCATTTTATCCAGGAAATTTTGCAATAAGTAGAGAAGCTCGAATTTGCAAATGCTGTTTTATATACTTTATCCTACATCGAGGGCGCAATATTTAGCAGGAGTCATATGAAACATTATGATATAGTGAGCAAAGCAATTACATCTTTATTGTTTAAATTTTTGAACCCTTTAAGCTATTTAAGAACTATATAGGCCTACTGGGGGCGCGAAACTACGAGATCCTGAAAGATAATAATTATGCTAGTGAGCAAAGCGACCGAGCTTTTGAAAATTTTCACATTTCAAACCTTCAACAACTAGATTTCTAGTGCATTAAATCTGCGGATTTTTGGGTGCGTAATCCGTCTAAAGATTATGATTTTTCTTTCTGCCCCCTCCCCTAGATACGCCACTGAGCGAAGCGACCGAGCGGGGGTGGGTGTGGGAGGGGGTATCCCTCCTCCCACACCAGGGACTTTTTCGAAAATCTGTCTATAAAACTTCCATTTTAGAGCATCCCAAAATGTTTTTTTAATGAATAAAAGGAATGCACGGATCTACGCCAATGGACGGAACCCCTCAATTGAGAATGACAATGAGAGCGAACGAATTTTCTTCCATATTTTCGCATTGCAATTATGGCATTTCTTATTTCCTTACTTCTAATAATCAAAGAATGTGATGGTATTTTAAGGTCAAAACATAATGAGTTTGGATAATTATTAGTTTTAAGTTAATGTATCATAATTATATTGGGGGATGATAATACAGGCCACCCCCCCCCCCCCCCAGGATCGACACCCATGGGGGACCAGACGTGAATGAGCCAACCGCATAGCCAGGATTTCATTTTAGGGGGCGGTTGTGAGCACGCAAAGCTCCCCAGGGGGTGGGAAGTTTTCCCCCTCCCGCGCGAAGCGCGAAAGCTCTGACGTTTTATTGCAAATTTGAGAGAAAGTTAACGGCTCGTAGCATCTTTTTTTTAGGCGGAAAGTTATTTCGAGGTCCGGACTGGTTTTCAGTTATTTGTACGTAATACTGCACTGTAACAGGGATGGGTGCAGGGAGGGAGGGAGGAGTATCCCCCTTCCCGCGAGAAGCGCGGAAGTTCTGACGTTTTAGCAACTTTGAGAGAAAGATAACGGCTAGTAGCAAACAAACTTTTAGGCGGAAAGTTATAGTTCGACGCCCCGACTGCTTTTCAATTACTTGGACGCAATATTGCACTGTATGTAACAGGGGTGGGTGCAGGAAGTGGGGAGTTTCCCCCTTCCCGCGCGAAGCGCGAAAGTTCTTAACGTTTTATAGTAAATTTGAGAGAAAGAAAACGGCTCGTAACACTTTTATTAGGCGGAAAGTTAGTTTGACGCCCTGGCCGCTTTTCAGTTATTTTGGACGTAATACTGCACTGTAACAGGGATGGGTGCAGGGAGGGGGGGGGGGTTCCCCCTTCCCGCGCGAAGCGCGAAAGCTCTGACGTTTTAGCAACTTTGAGAGAAAGAATACGTCTAGTAGCAAAAAATATTTTTTAGGCGGAAAGTTATAGTTCGACGCCTGGATTGCTTTTCAATTATGCGGACTCAGCATTTCACTGTATGTAACAGTGGGTGCAGGGAGAGGAGAGTTATTTCCCCCTTCCCGCGCGAAGCGCGAAAGCTTTGACGTTTTAGCAAATTTTTAGAGAAAGATAACGGCTTGTATAACGCCTTTTTAGGCCTTTTTATCTCACTTCCCCCGCTTTTTCGCTCTCGCTTTTTTTGTGGATGAATAGGGTGGGGGGGCATGGCCCCCTTGTGCCCCCCTGTCTACGCCAGTGGTGGGGAGGGGAACAAACTGAGAACATACAGTAAATTTAAGTCAGATATTATGCAGGAACAGTATCTTCATGTTATCGAAAGTTTTCGACTCCAAAGAAATATATGCCGCTTCAGAATAAGCTGTAATATTTTAGCAATAGAAACAGGAAGGCACAGAAGGCCTGAGAAAACGCCAATACATCTTATAATATGCACCGACTGTGAGGAAGGAGAGATTGGTGACGAACTACACACACTGATATTTTGCCCTAAATTCAACGAACAAAGAAACAAATCTTAGATGCTTTATCATTAAAATACCCTAATATCGCTTTTCTTATAGAGCAGAAAAAAAGTTCATATTCTTAATGAAATAAGATAACGAATATGCCAAACGAAGTCTAATAAATTACATTAAGGAAATCATACCATTAAGGGGTGAATTCTTAAATGAGTTATATAATATCAATCTGTGTACATGTAGAATCAAATATTATTAAACTACTGTGATATGTTTATATATTTTGTTACTTGAAATGTACATATAAGTTGTTATTATCTTTTCTCTCTCATTTTCTTGTTGAAACAAAATATTGATGCACTATGTCAATGATGTTTAATAAAGTCAATTCAGTAAAATTCAATAAATGTTGAAACCATGGGCGGCGATGGGGGGGGGGGGGGGGAGGACCCGACTAGCCTTTACCATTCGTTGCTCCGGGAAATTCAACATTTATTGAAATATACTAGGCTCACTTATTGCAACTCTGACAAGAAATCGGCGTGCAGTGGGACTTAAGCCTATGCATCAAATGTTCGGAATTATTAACACTATTTCATTTTCGGAATTATGTACCCCTTGCAGGTATGGGAAAATTGTGTTTCGGACTTTATATGAACCTTACCTTCGGAAAAACGTGTACCTCTCCCCCGAAAATACAAGATAAGATATAAAGAGAATTATGGGAACTAAAGAGATAATTTCAGTTGCACGACGAGGAATATATTTGTATGATAAAGTATGGATAGCGAGGGATTGGTAACAGTATTAATTATTTTCTTTCAGTATTACATAAATGTTTGAAACAGTGAAAAATTTGAAACCAAGTCCGGTTGCATGTACAAAAAAGAATATTTCGCAAGAAGCGAGTAGATGACAGAAATCAGTCTAACAGATTGTATTATATCTATTTAAAATCTGTCATCCGATTTGAGGAAATGCGATAACTAATAATAAAAGATGAATTCTTGAATGACAGAAATCGCTGTGGAAAACTATGAAAATCACTAAACAGGTTTGTAACTGAGACCCATGTTTACACTAAAAAGGGTGTTTGATGCCGGCAACAGGGCCAGCCCCAAAAGGTGGCTCCCAAACATGTGCAAAACGCAGACCTTTAGTTTTACCCCCTTTTACACCACCGTATGATAAGATGGTCCAGACAGTAATGTTGTTTACATACATAAAATAAATATACAATATAAATTCACTGTTTGAATATTGTTTGAAACCAATATCAAAACCCTAAATATAAAATACGAATCAATTTTCACGCCAAAATACCCAAACATTTTTTTTTTAAACTATCGGTTTGCATTGAACGGTTTTTATGACAACAGTCAGTGGGGTGCCTAATTGGTCGGTGTTAAAATATGCGGAATATGATTCTTAATACGAGGACCAAATTTCAATGAAATATAATATTCATACTTAGTTACATGTGAACATGTTAAAAAGGTACAATAGGACCATCTTGATTTTCGCCATGAGCGGCCGCTCGTTTTTCTTGTTAATTAGCATTTTGAATATCTATTAATATAATACACTAAGGATTTGGGGCTCCTTTTTTGGTTCAAATAGGCTCCTCCCATGGCCCTTTCGGTCCCCGCCTTTTGGTACCCACGGGTGGGGAATGGTTCTTAGAGTGGTGGGAGGCACTTCTTAAGGGCTGACGTCCCGTCCATATTTCATAAATTCATTTTTGAAACATTGAATTTCCGCAGGGAGTAGGCCTAATCATTCTGCCAACCCATGAAGCGGGTCTGTAGCTTCATGCCCAGCCAACCCATACCCTTTACCTGTGAAGGGGAGGTATGCCAAATAAGAACAGCGTGTATACTCCAAGCATAGACTCCAAGTCCATAGTCGCATGTATATGGCTTCAATGTACACGGCGCTAATACACGTGCGTGTAATTCGTTCGCACAGCGCACTGTGTTCTACATGTAGCCTACTGCGTGTAGAACGTTTCATATAGAGTTTAATTGCATCATTATTTTGTGGCTTCACATACACAGTTTTGTGTGTATGTAACTATGAGTTCACTGTAGTCGCTGGGGGGGGGGGGGGCATGTCTCGCTAAAGCACATAACCCGGGTGATGCGTTTATGGTATCCAAAAAAGCAAAAATCAAGAAAAAGGATATCAAATTCAGAGATGATAAAGAGATCCGCGGAAGGGGTAGGCTTTGGAGTGTAGGGTTAGGGTTAGGGTAGTGTTTAGGGTTTACCTAACCGCACATCTGGGTGTTTGTCGCATAAGTTATGCGACAACCACCAACAGCTGAAATGACATGGATGGGGAATGGCATTCATACCTTTGGAAAGATGTTATGGTATATCGCCTCAATTCATTCCCTAAGATATGACAGACTAAACTGTAGACATCATTCGGGGAGGGGATGTGTAGGAGATCACGTCACTTAGGAATATCGGTTGCAACGGTGTAAAGAAGGAGCCCCCAAAAAACAACAACAAGAACAAGCAAACAAAAACAAACAAAAACTAACAAAAACCAACAACAAAAACAAAAAATTCCTTCGAAATTATTTCCACTATATGATATGAATACGTATAATGATATTAATCCCTTCTCCCCTCGCGCTGGGGGTGATGGGATGACATTGGAATGGGGAGGGGGAGTAGGAGGGAAAATTCAATCCGTCGGTCCTCCCAAGACCCATATAAGGGGGCCATAATACCCCTGAAAATAAAATGACAAATTCATTTTTTTCTCTCATTTTTGCATCCTTTACAGGGGACGTACCGCTAATTATGGATGTTATGTTTTCATGGCCTTGATTTCTCTGAGTATTAAACCACAGAAACATGGCAAGATCAAATCGCTCCCTCTAGGTCTATGCATGGATATTGTACTGGAACATTATTATATCGATATCATTAATCTTCATCAAGATGAAAATGTAACTTTTTTAAAACTCATGCAAGCTTTGGATAAATAAGACATACTCACATGTTCAGGGGCGGATCCAGAATTTAGTATAAGGCGGGGCACACAAGTGCAGGTTGGTCAACTTTTGGAAAAGGCAGACCTGTATTTTTTTGGTCTTGCCAGGTTCTTGGAAAGTGGCTCAGTGGTGGGGGAGGGGAGGGGGGGGGGGGGGGGGGGGGGAGGTGGCGACAATTTTTCTTTTCGTCAGACCTCCAAAATTCGCTCAGGAGTGGTGGTTATGGGGGTCCCTGCATAATTCTTTGACAAGCAAAAAAGGTTTTCATTCTAAAAGGGGGGGGGGCACAATCGACAAAAGGGCGGATCGTACATGGTCAAAATGCATACTTTCCTTCCAAAAAGGGGGGTTGGGAGGGCACGGACCGGAAGTACCCCCACCCTGATCCGCCAATGCACATGTTGTAAATACTTTTTGGTAAAAAATAACTTTATCCGACTTTTTTATTTATTCACTTGATTATTGTGACAAATTAACGGTACGGTGATTAATCATAAACACAGCTAGCGCCCGTGGATGTCCACGGGCTGCTTCTGCTAGTCTTAAAGTAAATTAGTAAAGAAGATAACAAAGTCGATTGCGCTTAGGCATGGCGGGTGCACAGTTACCCCTCTTAGGTACCCTACTGAAACTGAAGCCATTGACATTTTAAGAAATTTAAAGCTAAACAACAGCTCTGTGTATCATGGTATAACTAATAATAATAATAATAACTAGAGTTTAATTCGTCATGACGAATTAGGTGATCTGTCTTTCACTTTGTACGATCATGATTGTAATCAGGATGATCATAATAATGGGGAAATGCTAAACTGAAGATAGGAAGTCAAGAATGCCATGAATGGAGATGCTTCTTGAGGACAGGAATGTAGCAAAATGTGTGAAACGGTCATTGTAAAAAGATTACGGTGATGATGATAATGGTGATGATGAAGATGATAATATAATGATGGTGATGATAATGATATTCATGATGATTATGGTGTTGGTGATTTTGAAGATGATTGATGATATAATGATGATAATGATAATGATGATAATGATGGGGATAATGGTAAGGATCATGACTGCAATGACAGTGACGTTAACCATGCCAAATATGAACGAGAAATCACATTTCGTTATGAAGATACGACCATAAGTTGATTTGTAGAAAATGGCGTCTAGATGACGTCACAATAAGATAATTAAGATAATTGACTAAGCCAATTTTGAGAAATTGTGATATCTAATAGGACTAATGATATTGTAGGATAGCTTTAATACACGTCAGTGAAACAGATTTTCCATAGGGATATACATAAACCACTGCACAGCACTTTGCAATAGACATAACATGCAAAATAAGGCATTTTATTACTTGGTTTGTGATTGTTTATGTTATAATAGTCGTAGAGGATGGTAAAATGACAAGTAAAAAGAAGCAAAAAAAAAAAAAAAAAAAATCGGCCCCGGGGATCGAACCAGGTACCTTGACCATGGTAGTCATGTGCTTTACCGATAGACCAAAATATTTCCCATAGAGATAACACGTAAACGAAAAACGGGATTCTCAAATCCCATTTGGTACTGAAAAATTGGGCATGATCCCGACATCTGATCAAAAATTGGAGGGCTTACTAATAAAAGCTTATAGTCTCAGCTACAACATATTAAAATCTGGAAGGAAATAGACCAAAAATAACTGAGATACTGCTTAGAGAACGATGTCATGTAGATTCATGATTCGAAAAAAAATCATCTTCCATAGACATAACACGCAAATAGGGAAAAATTTGACATGTCGTCTTTAATTGAAGATTTCAGTGTGATGACGTCATCAAAATGAATAATGGTGGCAAGATGTCTGGTAGAGAATTGTTGCAGCTATAACATATCAAAATTTGGGAGAAAAACGACCAATAATTACGAATCTAGAGCCAAATTTGCATAAATGTGATGACGTCAAAACATGAAAAATGGAAATTTTGACTTCTGGTGCCATTTTGATGACGTCATAATGTTTATATGGATGAAATGATACATGAAATGAAATCTATGATTCATACCCTACCTGATGATGACAAAACATTTGGGGGTCAACGGACTATCTAACGAGCTACAATGAATTTTGTAGAGGCATGTTTTTGCACGTTTTTACGTTATTTTCGCCATAGACGCGCGCACGGATTTCGAACTTTGACGCGCCCGTACGACCTTATTATTGATTGAAATTGATTCAAATTGATGGAAATGATGAAGAAAAGTGTCAGGATTGCAAATCAATAAAAAAAAAACAGCGTTCTAACGTTATTTACGATTTGTGCGCGCGTAAAACGCGCGCGCGGACGCTTACGCACGGACATTTTTGAAATGCTCAAACTGACCTGAAACGTGTGCAGACTTGATCCTACGTGATTTTGAGCATTTTAAAATTTTGACGCGCGCGTACGCGTACGTCCTGACCTCTAGATGACCTGTGAGGACATGACCTGATGACCCGTCATGTGAAGTTTATGTGATGTCAATATAGTTGATTTTTGATGATCGATTATGAAGATATAATCGATCTTGTAAATTTACAAAATGGCGTCTTGATGACGTCATGATAACCTGATGACCTTGAATGAGATGCCACATCTTGACATTGACCAGTCTGATAAGTGACGAAAATTTGAAGAAAATTGAGAATGAAATTTTTGAGGAATCATGGTAACAAGAAAATGGGCGAAAAATAAAAATAAATAATAAACTAGAGTTTAATTCGTCATGACGAATTAGGTGATCTGTCTTTCACTTTGTACGATCATGATTGTAATCAGGATGATCATAATAATGGGGAAATGCTAAACTGAAGATAGGAAGTCAAGAATGCCATGAATGGAGATGCTTCTTGAGGACAGGAATGTAGCAAAATGTGTGAAACGGTCATTGTAAAAAGATTACGGTGATGATGATAATGGTGATGATGATGAAGATGATAATATAATGATGGTGATGATAATGATATTCATGATGATTATGGTGTTGGTGATTTTGAAGATGATTGATGATATAATGATGATAATGATAATGATGATAATGATGGGGATAATGGTAAGGATCATGACTGCAATGACAGTGACGTTAACCATGCCAAATATGAACGAGAAATCACATTTCGTTATGAAGATACGACCATAAGTTGATTTGTAGAAAATGGCGTCTAGATGACGTCACAATAAGATAATTAAGATAATTGACTAAGCCAATTTTGAGAAATTGTGATATCTAATAGGACTAATGATATTGTAGGATAGCTTTAATACACGTCAGTGAAACAGATTTTCCATAGGGATATACATAAACCACTGCACAGCACTTTGCAATAGACATAACATGCAAAATAAGGCATTTTATTACTTGGTTTGTGATTGTTTATGTTATAATAGTCGTAGAGGATGGTAAAATGACAAGTAAAAAGAAGCAAAAAAAAAAAAAAAAAAAATCGGCCCCGGGGATCGAACCAGGTACCTTGACCATGGTAGTCATGTGCTTTACCGATAGACCAAAACATTTCCCATAGAGATAACACGTAAACGAAAAACGTGATTCTCAAATCCCATTTGGTACTGAAAAATTGGGCATGATCCCGACATCTGATCAAAAATTGGAGGGCTTATTAATAAAAGCTTATAGTCTCAGCTACAACATATTAAAATCTGGAAGGAAATAGACCAAAAATAACTGAGATACTGCTCAGAGAACGATGTCATGTAGATTCATGATTCGAAAAAAAATCATCTTCCATAGACATAACACGCAAATAGGGAAAAATTTGACCTGTCGTCTTTAATTGAAGATTTCAGTGTGATGACGTCATCAAAATGAATAATGGTGGCAGGATGTCTCGTAGAGAATTGTTGCAGCTATAACATATCAAAATTTGGGAGAAAAACGACCAATAATTACGAATCTAGAGCCAAATTTGCATAAATGTGATGACGTCAAAACATGAAAAATGGAAATTTTGACTTCAGGCGCCATTTTGATGACGTCATAATGTATATAAGGATGAAATGATACATGAAATGAAATCTATGATTCATACCCTACCTGATGATGACAAAAAATTTGGGGGTCAACGGACTATCTAACGAGCTACAATGAATTTTGTAGAGGCATGTTTTTGCACGTTTTTACGTTATTTTCGCCATAGACGCGCGCACGGATTTCGAACTTTAACGCGCCCGTACGATCTTATTATTGATTGAAATTGATTCCAAATTGATGGAAATGATGAAGAAAGGTGTCAGGATTGCAAATCAATAAAAAAAACAGCGTTCTAACGTTATTTACGATTTGTGCGCGCGTAAAACGCGCGCGCGGACGCTTACGCACGGACATTTTTGAAATGCTCAAAATGACCTGAAACGTGTGCAGACTTGATCCTACGTGATTTTGAGCATTTTAAAATTTTGACGCGCGCGTACGCGTACGTCCTGACCTCTAGATGACCTGTGAGGACATGACCTGATGACCCGTCATGTGAAGTTTATGTGATGTAAATATAGTTGATTTTTGATGATCGATTATGAAGATATAATCGATCTTGTAAATTTACAAAATGGCGTCTTGATGACGTCATGATAAACTGATGACCTTGAATGAGATGCCACATCTTAACATTAACATGTCTGATCAGTGACGAAAATTTGAAGAAAATTGAGAATGAACTTTTTGAGAAATCATGGTAACAAGAAAATGGGCGAAAAATAAAAATAAATAAATAACTAGAGTTTAATTCGTCATGACGAATTAGGTGATCTGTCTTTCACTTTGTACGATCATGATTGTAATCAGGATGATCATAATAATGGGGAAATGCTAAACTGAAGATAGGAAGTCAAGAATGCCATGAATGGAGATGCTTCTTGAGGACAGGAATGTAGCAAAATGTGTGAAACGGTCATTGTAAAAAGATTACGGTGATGATGATAATGGTGATGATGATGAAGATGATAATATAATGATGGTGATGATAATGATATTCATGATGATTATGGTGTTGGTGATTTTGAAGATGATTGATGATATAATGATGATAATGATAATGATGATAATGATGGGGATAATGGTAAGGATCATGACTGCAATGACAGTGACGTTAACCATGCCAAATATGAACGAGAAATCACATTTCGTTATGAAGATACGACCATAAGTTGATTTGTAGAAAATGGCGTCTAGATGACGTCACAATAAGATAATTAAGATAATTGACTAAGCCAATTTTGAGAAATTGTGATATCTAATAGGACTAATGATATTGTAGGATAGCTTTAATACACGTCAGTGAAACAGATTTTCCATAGGGATATACATAAACCACTGCACAGCACTTTGCAATAGACATAACATGCAAAATAAGGCATTTTATTACTTGGTTTGTGATTGTTTATGTTATAATAGTCGTAGAGGATGGTAAAATGACAAGTAAAAAGAAGCAAAAAAAAAAAAAAAAAAAATCGGCCCCGGGGATCGAACCAGGTACCTTGACCATGGTAGTCATGTGCTTTACCGATAGACCAAAATATTTCCCATAGAGATAACACGTAAACGAAAAACGTGATTCTCAAATCCCATTTGGTACTGAAAAATTGGGCATGATCCCGACATCTGATCAAAAATTGGAGGGCTGACTAATAAAAGCTTATAGTCTCAGCTACAACATATTAAAATCTGGAAGGAAATAGACCAAAAATAACTGAGATACTGCTCAGAGAACGATGTCATGTAGATTCATGATTCGAAAAAAAATCATCTTCCATAGACATAACACGCAAATAGGGAAAAATTTGACATGTCGTCTTTAATTGAAGATTTCAGTGTGATGACGTCATCAAAATGAATAATGGTGGCAAGGTGTCTCGTAGAGAATTGTTGCAGCTATAACATATCAAAATTTGGGAGAAAAACGACCAATAATTACGAATCTAGAGCCAAATTTGCATAAATGTGATGACGTCAAAACATGAAAAATGGAAATTTTGACTTCTGGTGCCATTTTGATGACGTCATAATGTTTATATGGATGAAATGATACATGAAATGAAATCTATGATTCATACCCTACCTGATGATGACAAAAAATTTGGGGGTCAACGGACTATCTAACGAGCTACAATGAATTTTGTAGAGGCATGTTTTTGCACGTTTTTACGTTATTTTCGCCATAGACGCGCGCACGGATTTCGAACTTTGACGCGCCCGTACGACCTTATTATTGATTGAAATTGATTCAAATTGATGGAAATGATGAAGAAAAGTGTCAGGATTGCAAATCAATAAAAAAAACAGCGTTCTAACGTTATTTACGATTTGTGCGCGCGTAAAACGCGCGCGCGGACGCTTACGCACGGACATTTTTGAAATGCTCAAACTGACCTGAAACGTGTGCAGACTTGATCCTACGTGATTTTGAGCATTTTAAAATTTTGACGCGCGCGTACGCGTACGTCCTGACCTCTAGATGACCTGTGAGGACATGACCTGATGACCCGTCATGTGAAGTTTATGTGATGTAAATATAGTTGATTTTTGATGATCGATTATGAAGATATAATCGATCTTGTAAATTTACAAAATGGCGTCTTGATGACGTCATGATAACCTGATGACCTTGAATGAGATGCCACATCTTGACATTGACCAGTCTGATAAGTGACGAAAATTTGAAGAAAATTGAGAATGAAATTTTTGAGGAATCATGGTAACAAGAAAATGGGCGAAAAATAAAAATAAACTAGAATTTAATTCGTCATGAGGACGAATTAGGTGGTCTGTCTTTCACTTTGTACGATCATGATTGTAAGCAGGATGATCATAATAATGGTGAAATACTAAACTGAAGATAGGAAGTCAAGAATGCCACGCATGGAGATGCTTCTTGAGGACAGGAATGTAGAAAAACGTGTGAAACGGTCATTGGAAGATGTGATGACGTTGATGATAATCATCATCATGAATATCATGACAGTGATGAATAATGATGATGATAATGATGATGATCATATCATGCCAGTGATGATGATAATGATTTTAATGTTAATCATCATCATCATCATAAATATCATGACAGTGATGATGATAATGATGTTGATGATAATCATCATCATGAATATCATCATGACAGTGATGATGATAATGATGTTGATGATAATCATGATAGTGATATAATGATGATGATGGTATTGGTGATGGTGATGATAATGGTGATGACGATGACTGCAATGACAGTGACTTTTACCATGCCAAATATGAAAGAGCAATCAAATTTCGTTATGAAGATATGACCATAAGTTGATTTTTACAAAATGTCGCCTGGATGACGTCACGATAATCTGATGAGGTTGAAAAAGATGCGCGAACTTGACCTTATTAGGACTGATGACTGCCGAAAATTTGAAGATAATTGAGTATGCCAATTTTGAGAAATTTCCATCTGGTTGTACACAAACTACTGCACACTACTTTCCAATAGACAAAACACGCAAAATAAGGCAGTTTAGTACATGGTTTGTGATTGTATATGATATAATAGTCGAAGAAGATGGTAAAATGAAAGGCAAAAAGAAGCAAAAAAAAAAAAAATTTTTTAATGGACCCACCGGGGATCGAACCTGGGTCACCGGAGTGAGAGGCAAGTGCTTTGACCAATATACCAAAATATTTCCCATAGAGATAACACGTAAACGAAAAACGGGATTCTGAAATTCCATTTTGTAGTGAAAAATTGGGCATGATCCCTACATCTGATCAAAAATTGGAGACCACACTTATAAAAGCTTATAGTCTCAGCTATAACATACTAAAATCTGGAAGAAAATAGACCAAAAACAACTGAGATACAGCTCAGAGAACAATGTCATGTAGATTCATGATTCGAAAAAAAATCATCTTCCATAGACATAACACACAAATAGGGAAAATTCTGACATGGCATCTTTAATTGAAAATTTCACTGTGATGACGTCATCAAAATGAAAAATGGTGGTGACTGATTTCGTAGGGAAATTGCCTCAGCTACAACATATTAAAATCTGGGCGAAAAACGACTAATAATTACGAATCTAGAGCCAAATTTGCATAAATGTGATGACGTCAAAACATGAAAATTGGAAATTTTGACTTCTGGCGCCATTTTGATGACGTCATAATATTTATAAGGGTGAAATGATACATGAAATGAAATCTATAATTCATACTCTACCTGATGATGAAAAAAAATTGGGTGTTTAAGGACTATTTAAAGAGCTAGAGTTAATTTTGTAGAGGGCATGTTTTTGAACGATTTTACGTTATTTTCGCCATAGATGCGCGCATCGATTTTGAACTTTGACGCGCCCGTACGACCTTATTATTTATTGAAATTGATTCCAAGTTGATGGAAATGATGAAGAAAAGTGTCAGGATTGCAAATCAATCGAAAAAACAGCGTTTTAACGTTATTTACGACTTGCGCGCGCGTAAAACGCGCGTGCGGACGCTTACGCACGGACATTTTTGAAATGCTCAAAATGACCTGAAACGTGTGCAGACTTGATCCTACGTGATTTTGAGCATTTTTAAATTTTGACGCGCGCGTACGCGCACGTCCTGACCTCTAGATGACCTGTGAGGACATGACTTGATGACCCGTCATGTGAAGTTTATGTGATGTGAATATAGTTGATTGTTGATGATCGATTATGAAGATATAATCGATCTTGTAAATTTACAAAATGGCGTCTTGATGACGTCACGATGACCTGATGACCTTCAAAAGCTTAGTTGATCATGTCCATGATTGACCTCATACATGACATGAAACTTGATGATAGTGACCTGACCGATTTTGAGATTTGGTGGGAACAAAAATTTGTAATAAAAAGAAGAAATAACTAGATTTTAATTCGTCATGAGGACGAATTAGGTGGTCTGTCTTTCAATTTGTACGATCATGATTGTAATCAGGATGATCATAATAATGGGGAAATGCTAAACTGAAGATAGGATGTCAAGAAATGCCATGAATGGAGATGCTTCTTGAGGACAGGAATGTAGCAAAATGTGTAACGTTCACTGTAAAACGATTATGGTGAAGATGATAATGGTGATTATGATGATTATAATGATATAATGATGGCGATGGATATAATAATAGCGATGATGATCATGACGGTGATGATGATACAGGATACTTGGGAGATTAACCCCATAGCTCTAATACAGGACAGGAAATCACAATTTCCATAAGGTTGTACACAAACTACTGCACATTACTTTCTAGTAGACATAACATGGAAAATAAGGCAGTTTATTACATGATTTGTGATTGTTTATGTTATAATAGTCGAAGAGGATGGTAAAATGACAGGCAAAAAGAAGCAAAAAAAAAAAAAAAAAAAAAAATCGGCCCCGGGGATCGAACCAGGTACCTTGACCATGGTAGTCATGTGCTTTACCGATAGACTAAAATATTTCCCATAGAGATAACACGTAAACGAAAAACAGGATTCTCGAATCCCATTTGGTAGTTCAAAATAGGGCATGATCCCGACATCTGATCAAAATTTGGAGACCACCTTACTGAAAGCTTATAGTCTCAGCTACAACATATTAAAATCTGGAAGGAAATAGACCAAAAATAACTGAGATACAGCTCAGAGAACGATGTCATGTAGATTCATGATTCGAAAAAAAATCATCTTCCATAGACATAACACGCAAATAGGGACAATTCTGACATGTCGTCTTTAATTGAAAATTTCAGTGTGATGACGTCATCCAAATGAATAATAATGAGCACTCATGTTGTAGAGAATTGTCTCAGCTATAACATATCGAAATCTGGGCGAAAAACTACCAATAATTAGAATCTAGAGCCAAATTTGCATGAATGTGATGACGTCAAAACATGAAAAATGGAAATTTTGAATTCCGGCGCCATTTTGATGACGTCATAATGTATATAAGGGTCAAATGATACATGAAATGAAATCTATGATTTATACCCTACCTGATGATGAAAAAAAATTGGGAGGTTTCTGGACTATTTAAAGAGCTAGAGTTAATTTTGTAGAGGCATGTTTTTCACGTTTTTACGTTATTTTTGCCATAGACGCGCGCACGGATTTTGAAATTTGACGCGGGCGTGTGGCATTATGGAAGGTCGATATTGACTGTAAATAGTTGGAAATTGTCAAGAATAGTATCAGGAAGACAATACATGCGGAAAAACGGCGTTTTTACGTTCTCTATGCGCTGTGCGCGCGCATAACGCGCGCGCGGACGCGCACGGACGGAAAATTTTTAAATGCTTAAAATGTCCTGAACAATACTCTAATTTGATTAAAAAGTGATTTTGAGCATTTTTAAATTTTGACGCGCGCGTACGTGCGCGTCATGATGTGCGCGCGGATTTTGATGACATTTTATGTCGACCCTTGACCTGAATTTAATGTATGTCAAATATGGTTCATTTTTGATGACTCGTTATGAAGATATGATTGATAATGTGATTTCACAAAATGGCGCCTGGATGACGTCACGATGACCTGATGACCTTGAAAAAGATAGGGGCACTTGATCTGATATGGTCTGATAATTGACAAAAATTTGATGAAAATTGATCGAGTTGATTTTGAGAAATTGTGTTCACAAGAAAGTGGTGGAAAAATAAAAATAAATAATAAATAATAATAAATAAAGAAAATTCTGACGAAATTAAGAGGTGGTCTGTCGACTACGACAGACCACCTAATAATAATAAATAACTAGAGTTTAATTCGTCATGACGAATTAGGTGATCTGTCTTTCACTTTGTACGATCATGATTGTAATCAGGATGATCATAATAATGGGGAAATGCTAAACTGAAGATAGGAAGTCAAGAATGCCATGAATGGAGATGCTTCTTGAGGACAGGAATGTAGCAAAATGTGTGAAACGGTCATTGTAAAAAGATTACGGTGATGATGATAATGGTGATGATGATGAAGATGATAATATAATGATGATGGTTATAATGATTATGATGATATAATGATGGTGATGATAATGATGATTATTGATGATGTGATATTCATGATGATTATGGTGTTGGTGATTTTGAAGATGATTGATGATATAATGATGATAATGATAATGATGATAATGATGGGGATAATGGTAATGATCATGACTGCAATGACAGTGACCTTAACCATGCCAAATATGAACGAGAAATCACATTTCGTTATGAAGATACGACCATAAGTTGATTTGTAGAAAATGGCGTCTAGATGACGTCACAATAAGATAATTAAGATAATTGACTAAGCCAATTTTGAGAAATTGTGATATCTAATAGGACTAATGATATTGTAGGATAGCTTTAATACACGTCAGTGAAACAGATTTTCCATAGGGATATACATAAACCACTGCACAGCACTTTGCAATAGACATAACATGCAAAATAAGGCATTTTATTACTTGGTTTGTGATTGTTTATGTTATAATAGTCGTAGAGGATGGTAAAATGACAAGTAAAAAGAAGCAAAAAAAAAAAAAAAAAATCGGCCCCGGGGATCGAACCAGGTACCTTGACCATGGTAGTCATGTGCTTTACCGATAGACCAAAATATTTCCCATAGAGATAACACGTAAACGAAAAACGTGATTCTCAAATCCCATTTGGTACTGAAAAATTGGGCATGATCCCGACATCTGATCAAAAATTGGAGGGCTTACTAATAAAAGCTTATAGTCTCAGCTACAACATATTAAAATCTGGAAGGAAATAGACCAAAAATAACTGAGATACTGCTCAGAGAACGATGTCATGTAGATTCATGATTCGAAAAAAAATCATCTTCCATAGACATAACACGCAAATAGGGAAAAATTTGACATGTCGTCTTTAATTGAAGATTTCAGTGTGATGACGTCATCAAAATGAATAATGGTGGCAAGATGTCTCGTAGAGAATTGTTGCAGCTATAACATATCAAAATTTGGGAGAAAAACGACCAATAATTACGAATCTAGAGCCAAATTTGCATAAATGTGATGACGTCAAAACATGAAAAATGGAAATTTTGACTTCTGGTGCCATTTTGATGACGTCATAATGTTTATATGGATGAAATGATACATGAAATGAAATCTATGATTCATACCCTACCTGATGATGACAAAAAATTTGGGGGTCAACGGACTATCTAACGAGCTACAATGAATTTTGTAGAGGCATGTTTTTGCACGTTTTTACGTTTTTTCGCCATAGACGCGCGCACGGATTTCGAACTTTGACGCGCCCGTACGACCTTATTATTAATTGAAATTGATTCAAATTGATGGAAATGATGAAGAAAAGTGTCAGGATTGCAAATCAATAAAAAAAACAGCGTTCTAACGTTATTTACGATTTGTGCGCGCGTAAAACGCGCGCGCGGACGCTTACGCACGGACATTTTTGAAATGCTCAAACTGACCTGAAACGTGTGCAGACTTGATCCTACGTGATTTTGAGCATTTTAAAATTTTGACGCGCGCGTACGCGTACGTCCTGACCTCTAGATGACCTGTGAGGACATGACCTGATGACCCGTCATGTGAAGTTTATGTGATGTAAATATAGTTGATTTTTGATGATCGATTATGAAGATATAATCGATCTTGTAAATTTACAAAATGGCGTCTTGATGACGTCATGATAACCTGATGACCTTGAATGAGATGTCACATCTTGACATTAACAAGTCTGATAAGTGACGAAAATTTGAAGAAAATTGAGAATGAAATTTTTGAGGAATCATGGTAACAAGAAAATGGGCGAAAAATAAAAATAAATAATAAATAATAAAGAAGAAAAATCTTGACGAAATTAAGAGGTGATCTGTCGATGTACGACAGATCACCTAATAATAAATAAAGAAGAAAAATCTTGACGAAATTAAGAGGTGATCTGTCGATGTACGACAGATCACCTAACTAGAGTTTAATTCGTCATGACGAATTAGGTGATCTGTCTTTCACTTTGTACGATCATGATTGTAATCAGGATGATCATAATAATGGGGAAATGCTAAACTGAAGATAGGAAGTCAAGAATGCCATGAATGGAGATGCTTCTTGAGGACAGGAATGTAGCAAAATGTGTGAAACGGTCATTGTAAAAAGATTACGGTGATGATGATAATGGTGATGATGATGAAGATGATAATATAATGATGGTGATGATAATGATATTCATGATGATTATGGTGTTGGTGATTTTGAAGATGATTGATGATATAATGATGATAATGATAATGATGATAATGATGGGGATAATGGTAAGGATGATGACTGCAATGACAGTGACGTTAACCATGCCAAATATGAACGAGAAATCACATTTCGTTATGAAGATACGACCATAAGTTGATTTGTAGAAAATGGCGTCTAGATGACGTCACAATAAGATAATTAAGATAATTGACTAAGCCAATTTTGAGAAATTGTGATATCTAATAGGACTAATGATATTGTAGGATAGCTTTAATACACGTCAGTGAAACAGATTTTCCATAGGGATATACATAAACCACTGCACAGCACTTTGCAATAGACATAACATGCAAAATAAGGCATTTTATTACTTGGTTTGTGATTGTTTATGTTATAATAGTCGTAGAGGATGGTAAAATGACAAGTAAAAAGAAGCAAAAAAAAAAAAAAAAAAAAATCGGCCCCGGGGATCGAACCAGGTACCTTGACCATGGTAGTCATGTGCTTTACCGATAGACCAAAATATTTCCCATAGAGATAACACGTAAACGAAAAACGTGATTCTCAAATCCCATTTGGTACTGAAAAATTGGGCATGATCCCGACATCTGATCAAAAATTGGAGGGCTTACTAATAAAAGCTTATAGTCTCAGCTACAACATATTAAAATCTGGAAGGAAATAGACCAAAAATAACTGAGATACTGCTCAGAGAACGATGTCATGTAGATTCATGATTCGAAAAAAAATCATCTTCCATAGACATAACACGCAAATAGGGAAAAATTTGACATGTCGTCTTTAATTGAAGATTTCAGTGTGATGACGTCATCAAAATGAATAATGGTGGCAGGATGTCTCGTAGAGAATTGTTGCAGCTATAACATATCAAAATTTGGGAGAAAAACGACCAATAATTACGAATCTAGAGCCAAATTTGCATAAATGTGATGACGTCAAAACATGAAAAATGGAAATTTTGACTTCAGGCGCCATTTTGATGACGTCATAATGTATATAAGGATGAAATGATACATGAAATGAAATCTATGATTCATACCCTACCTGATGATGACAAAAAATTTGGGGGTCAACGGACTATCTAACGAGCTACAATGAATTTTGTAGAGGCATGTTTTTGCACGTTTTTACGTTATTTTCGCCATAGACGCGCGCACGGATTTCGAACTTTAACGCGCCCGTACGATCTTATTATTGATTGAAATTGATTCCAAATTGATGGAAATGATGAAGAAAGGTGTCAGGATTGCAAATCAATAAAAAAAACAGCGTTCTAACGTTATTTACGATTTGTGCGCGCGTAAAACGCGCGCGCGGACGCTTACGCACGGACATTTTTGAAATGCTCAAAATGACCTGAAACGTGTGCAGACTTGATCCTACGTGATTTTGAGCATTTTAAAATTTTGACGCGCGCGTACGCGTACGTCCTGACCTCTAGATGACCTGTGAGGACATGACCTGATGACCCGTCATGTGAAGTTTATGTGATGTAAATATAGTTGATTTTTGATGATCGATTATGAAGATATAATCGATCTTGTAAATTTACAAAATGGCGTCTTGATGACGTCATGATAAACTGATGACCTTGAATGAGATGCCACATCTTAACATTAACATGTCTGATCAGTGACGAAAATTTGAAGAAAATTGAGAATGAACTTTTTGAGAAATCATGGTAACAAGAAAATGGGCGAAAAATAAAAATAAACTAGAGTTTAATTCGTCATGACGAATTAGGTGATCTGTCTTTCACTTTGTACGATCATGATTGTAATCAGGATGATCATAATAATGGGGAAATGCTAAACTGAAGATAGGAAGTCAAGAATGCCATGAATGGAGATGCTTCTTGAGGACAGGAATGTAGCAAAATGTGTGAAACGGTCATTGTAAAAAGATTACGGTGATGATGATAATGGTGATGATGAAGATGATAATATAATGATGGTGATGATAATGATATTCATGATGATTATGGTGTTGGTGATTTTGAAGATGATTGATGATATAATGATGATAATGATAATGATGATAATGATGGGGATAATGGTAAGGATCATGACTGCAATGACAGTGACGTTAACCATGCCAAATATGAACGAGAAATCACATTTCGTTATGAAGATACGACCATAAGTTGATTTGTAGAAAATGGCGTCTAGATGACGTCACAATAAGATAATTAAGATAATTGACTAAGCCAATTTTGAGAAATTGTGATATCTAATAGGACTAATGATATTGTAGGATAGCTTTAATACACGTCAGTGAAACAGATTTTCCATAGGGATATACATAAACCACTGCACAGCACTTTGCAATAGACATAACATGCAAAATAAGGCATTTTATTACTTGGTTTGTGATTGTTTATGTTATAATAGTCGTAGAGGATGGTAAAATGACAAGTAAAAAGAAGCAAAAAAAAAAAAAAAAAAAATCGGCCCCGGGGATCGAACCAGGTACCTTGACCATGGTAGTCATGTGCTTTACCGATAGACCAAAATATTTCCCATAGAGATAACACGTAAACGAAAAACGTGATTCTCAAATCCCATTTGGTACTGAAAAATTGGCATGATCCCGACATCTGATCAAAAATTGGAGGGCTTACTAATAAAAGCTTATAGTCTCAGCTACAACATATTAAAATCTGGAAGGAAATAGACCAAAAATAACTGAGATACTGCTCAGAGAACGATGTCATGTAGATTCATGATTCGAAAAAAAATCATCTTCCATAGACATAACACGCAAATAGGGAAAAATTTGACATGTCGTCTTTAATTGAAGATTTCAGTGTGATGACGTCATCAAAATGAATAATGGTGGGAAGATGTCTCGTAGAGAATTGTTGCAGCTATAACATATCAAAATTTGGGAGAAAAACGACCAATAATTACGAATCTAGAGCCAAATTTGCATAAATGTGATGACGTCAAAACATGAAAAATGGAAATTTTGACTTCTGGTGCCATTTTGATGACGTCATAATGTTTATATGGATGAAATGATACATGAAATGAAATCTATGATTCATACCCTACCTGATGATGACAAAAAATTTGGGGGTCAACGGACTATCTAACGAGCTACAATGAATTTTGTAGAGGCATGTTTTTGCACGTTTTTACGTTATTTTCGCCATAGACGCGCGCACGGATTTCGAACTTTGACGCGCCCGTACGACCTTATTATTGATTGAAATTGATTCAAATTGATGGAAATGATGAAGAAAAGTGTCAGGATTGCAAATCAATAAAAAAACAGCGTTCTAACGTTATTTACGATTTGTGCGCGCGTAAAACGCGCGCGCGGACGCTTACGCACGGACATTTTTGAAATGCTCAAACTGACCTGAAACGTGTGCAGACTTGATCCTACGTGATTTTGAGCATTTTAAAATTTTGACGCGCGCGTACGCGTACGTCCTGACCTCTAGATGACCTGTGAGGACATGACCTGATGACCCGTCATGTGAAGTTTATGTGATGTAAATATAGTTGATTTTTGATGATCGATTATGAAGATATAATCGATCTTGTAAATTTACAAAATGGCGTCTTGATGACGTCATGATAACCTGATGACCTTGAATGAGATGCCACATCTTGACATTGACCAGTCTGATAAGTGACGAAAATTTGAAGAAAATTGAGAATGAAATTTTTGAGGAATCATGGTAACAAGAAAATGGGCGAAAAATAAAAATAAATAAATAAATAATAACTAGAGTTTAATTCGTCATGAGGACGAATTAGGTGATCTGTCTTTCACTTTGTACGATCATGATTGTAATCAGGATGATCATAATAATGGGGAAATGCTAAACTGAAGATAGGAAGTCAAGAATGCCATGAATGGAGATGCTTCTTGAGGACAGGAATGTAGCAAAATGTGTGAAACGGTCATTGTAAAAAGATTACGGTGATGATGATAATGGTGATGATGATGAAGATGATAATATATGATGATGGTTATAATGATTATGATGATATAATGATGGTGATGATAATGATGATTATTGATGATGTGATATTCATGATGATTATGGTGTTGGTGATTTTGAAGATGATTGATGATATAATGATGATAATGATAATGATGATAATGATGGGGATAATGGTAATGATCATGACTGCAATGACAGTGACCTTAACCATGCCAAATATGAACGAGAAATCACATTTCGTTATGAAGATACGACCATAAGTTGATTTGTAGAAAATGGCGTCTAGATGACGTCACAATAAGATAATTAAGATAATTGACTAAGCCAATTTTGAGAAATTGTGATATCTAATAGGACTAATGATATTGTAGGATAGCTTTAATACACGTCAGTGAAACAGATTTTCCAGAGGGATATACATAAACCACTGCACAGCACTTTGCAATAGACATAACATGCAAAATAAGGCATTTTATTACTTGGTTTGTGATTGTTTATGTTATAATAGTCGTAGAGGATGGTAAAATGACAAGTAAAAAGAAGCAAAAAAAAAAAAAAAAAAATCGGCCCCGGGGATCGAACCAGGTACCTTGACCATGGTAGTCATGTGCTTTACCGATAGACCAAAATATTTCCCATAGAGATAACACGTAAACGAAAAACGTGATTCTCAAATCCCATTTGGTACTGAAAAATTGGGCATGATCCCGACATCTGATCAAAAATTGAGGGCTTACTAATAAAAGCTTATAGTCTCAGCTACAACATATTAAAATCTGGAAGGAAATAGACCAAAAATAACTGAGATACTGCTCAGAGAACGATGTCATGTAGATTCATGATTCGAAAAAAAATCATCTTCCATAGACATAACACGCAAATAGGGAAAAATTTGACATGTCGTCTTTAATGAAGATTTCGCTGTGATGACGTCATCTAAATGAAAAATGGTGGTAAGTGTCTTGTAGAGAATTGTTCAGCTATAACATATCAAAATCTGGTCGAAAAACGACCAATAATTAAGAATCTAGATCCAAATTTGCATAAATGTGATGACGTCAAAACATGAAAAATGGAAATTTTGACTTCTGGCGCCATTTTGATGACGTCATAATGTTTATAAGGATGAAATGATACATGAAATGAAATCTATGATTCATACCCTACCTGATGATGAAAAAAAATTGGGGGTCAACGGACTATTTAACGAGCTACAGTGAATTTTGTAGAGGCATGTTTTTGCACGTTTTTACGTTATTTTCGCCATAGACGCGCGCACGGATTTTGAACTTTGACGCGCCCGTACGACCTTATTATTGATTGAAATTGATTCCAAATTGATGGAAATGATGAAGAAAAGTGTCAGGATTGCAAATCAATAAAAAAAACAGCGTTTTAACGTTATTTACGACTTTGTGCGCGCGTAAAACGCGCGCGCGGACGCTTACGCACGGAAATTTTTGAAATGCTTAAAATGACCTGAAACGTGTGCAGACTTGATCCTACGTGATTTTGAGCATTTTAAAATTTTGACGCGCGCGTACGCGTACGTCTGACCTCTAGATGACTGTGAGGACATGACCTGATGACCCGTCATGTGAAGTTTATGTGATGTAAATATAGTTGATTTTGATGATCGATTATGAAGATATAATCGATCTTGTAAATTTACAAAATGGCGTCTTGATGACGTCATGATAACCTGATGACCTTGAATGAGATGCCACATCTTGACATTAACATGTCTGATCAGTGACGAAAATTTGAAGAAAATTGAGAATGAACTTTTTGAGGAATCATGGTAACAAGAAAATGGGCGAAAATAAAAATAAATAAATAATAATAAATAAATAAGAAGAAAAATCTTGACGAAATTAAGAGGTGATCTGTCGATGTACGACAGATCACTAATAAAGAGAAAAATCTTGACGAAATTAAGAGGTGATCTGTCGTTGTACGACAGATCACCTAACTAGAGTTTAATTCGTCATGACGAATTAGGTGATCTGTCTTTCACTTTGTACGATCATGATTGTAATCAGGATGATCATAATAATGGGGAAATGCTAAACTGAAGATAGGAAGTCAAGAATGCCATGAATGGAGATGCTTCTTGAGGACAGGAATGTAGCAAATGTGTGTGAAACGGTCATTGTAAAAGATTACGGTGATGATGATAATGGTGATGATGATGAAGATGATAATATAATGATGGTGATGATAATGATATTCATGATGATTATGGTGTTGGTGATTTTGAAGATGATTGATGATATAATGATGATAATGATAATGATGATAATGATGGGGATAATGGTAAGGATCATGACTGCAATGACAGTGACGTTAACCATGCCAAATATGAACGAGAAATCACATTTCGTTATGAAGATACGACCATAAGTTGATTTGTAGAAAATGGCGTCTAGATGACGTCACAATAAGATAATTAAGATAATTGACTAAGCCAATTTTGAGAAATTGTGATATCTAATAGGACTAATGATATTGTAGGATAGCTTTAATACACGTCAGTGAAACAGATTTTCCATAGGGATATACATAAACCACTGCACAGCACTTTGCAATAGACATAACATGCAAAATAAGGCATTTTATTACTTGGTTTGTGATTGTTTATGTTATAATAGTCGTAGAGGATGGTAAAATGACAAGTAAAAAGAAGCAAAAAAAAAAAAAAAAAAAATCGGCCCCGGGGATCGAACCAGGTACCTTGACCATGGTAGTCATGTGCTTTACCGATAGACCAAAATATTTCCCATAGAGATAACACGTAAACGAAAAACGTGATTCTCAAATCCCATTTGGTACTGAAAAATTGGGCATGATCCCGACATCTGATCAAAAATTGGAGGGCTTACTAATAAAAGCTTATAGTCTCAGCTACAACATATTAAAATCTGGAAGGAAATAGACCAAAAATAACTGAGATACTGCTCAGAGAACGATGTCATGTAGATTCATGATTCGAAAAAAAATCATCTTCCATAGACATAACACGCAAATAGGGAAAAATTTGACATGTCGTCTTTAATTGAAGATTTCAGTGTGATGACGTCATCAAAATGAATAATGGTGGCAAGATGTCTCGTAGAGAATTGTTGCAGCTATAACATATCAAAATTTGGGAGAAAAACGACCAATAATTACGAATCTAGAGCCAAATTTGCATAAATGTGATGACGTCAAAACATGAAAAATGGAAATTTTGACTTCTGGTGCCATTTTGATGACGTCATAATGTTTATATGGATGAAATGATACATGAAATGAAATCTATGATTCATACCCTACCTGATGATGACAAAAAATTTGGGGGTCAACGGACTATCTAACGAGCTACAATGAATTTTGTAGAGGCATGTTTTTGCACGTTTTTACGTTATTTTCGCCATAGACGCGCGCACGGATTTCGAACTTTGACGCGCCCGTACGACCTTATTATTGATTGAAATTGATTCAAATTGATGGAAATGATGAAGAAAAGTGTCAGGATTGCAAATCAATAAAAAAAACAGCGTTCTAACGTTATTTACGATTTGTGCGCGCGTAAAACGCGCGCGCGGACGCTTACGCACGGACATTTTTGAAATGCTCAAATGACCTGAAACGTGTGCAGACTTGATCCTACGTGATTTTGAGCATTTTTAAAATTTTGACGCGCGCGTACGCGTACGTCCTGACCTCTAGATGACCTGTGAGGACATGACCTGATGACCCGTCATGTGAAGTTTATGTGATGTAAATATAGTTGATTTTTGATGATCGATTATGAAGATATAATCGATCTTGTAAATTTACAAAATGGCGTCTTGATGACGTCATGATAACCTGATGACCTTGAATGAGATGCCACATCTTGACATTGACCAGTCTGATAAGTGACGAAAATTTGAAGAAAATTGAGAATGAACTTTTTGAGGAATCATGGTAACAAGAAAATGGGCGAAAAAAAAAATAAATAAATAAATATAATAAAGAAGAAAAATGACGAATTAAGAGGTGATCTGTCGATTGAAGTCACCTACTAGAGTTTAATTCGATGACGATTAGGTGATCTGTCTTTCACTTTGTA
Source organism: Heliocidaris erythrogramma (assembly GCA_025617745.1). Taxonomy (NCBI): domain Eukaryota; kingdom Metazoa; phylum Echinodermata; class Echinoidea; order Camarodonta; family Echinometridae; genus Heliocidaris; species Heliocidaris erythrogramma. The sequence goes on along the minus strand of CM046863.1, from coordinate 59,283,674 downwards.
CGATCATGATTGTAATCAGGATGATCATAATAATGGGGAAATGCTAAACTGAAGATAGGAAGTCAAGAATGCCATGAATGGAGATGCTTCTTGAGGACAGGAATGTAGCAAAATGTGTGAAACGGTCATTGTAAAAAGATTACGGTGATGATGATAATGGTGATGATGATGAAGATGATAATATAATGATGGTGATGATAATGATATTCATGATGATTATGGTGTTGGTGATTTTGAAGATGATTGATGATATAATGATGATAATGATAATGATGATAATGATGGGGATAATGGTAAGGATCATGACTGCAATGACAGTGACGTTAACCATGCCAAATATGAACGAGAAATCACATTTCGTTATGAAGATACGACCATAAGTTGATTTGTAGAAAATGGCGTCTAGATGACGTCACAATAAGATAATTAAGATAATTGACTAAGCCAATTTTGAGAAATTGTGATATCTAATAGGACTAATGATATTGTAGGATAGCTTTAATACACGTCAGTGAAACAGATTTTCCATAGGGATATACATAAACCACTGCACAGCACTTTGCAATAGACATAACATGCAAAATAAGGCATTTTATTACTTGGTTTGTGATTGTTTATGTTATAATAGTCGTAGAGGATGGTAAAATGACAAGTAAAAAGAAGCAAAAAAAAAAAAAAAAAAAATCGGCCCCGGGGATCGAACCAGGTACCTTGACCATGGTAGTCATGTGCTTTACCGATAGACCAAAATATTTCCCATAGAGATAACACGTAAACGAAAAACGTGATTCTCAAATCCCATTTGGTACTGAAAAATTGGGCATGATCCCGACATCTGATCAAAAATTGGAGGGCTTACTAATAAAAGCTTATAGTCTCAGCTACAACATATTAAAATCTGGAAGGAAATAGACCAAAAATAACTGAGATACTGCTCAGAGAACGATGTCATGTAGATTCATGATTCGAAAAAAAATCATCTTCCATAGACATAACACGCAAATAGGGAAAAATTTGACATGTCGTCTTTAATTGAAGATTTCAGTGTGATGACGTCATCAAAATGAATAATGGTGGCAAGATGTCTCGTAGAGAATTGTTGCAGCTATAACATATCAAAATTTGGGAGAAAAAAACGACCAATAATTACGAATCTAGAGCCAAATTTGCATAAATGTGATGACGTCAAAACATGAAAAATGGAAATTTTGACTTCTGGTGCCATTTTGATGACGTCATAATGTTTATATGGATGAAATGATACATGAAATGAAATCTATGATTCATACCCTACCTGATGATGACAAAAAATTTGGGGGTCAACGGACTATCTAACGAGCTACAATGAATTTTGTAGAGGCATGTTTTTGCACGTTTTTACGTTATTTTCGCCATAGACGCGCGCACGGATTTCGAACTTTGACGCGCCCGTACGACCTTATTATTGATTGAAATTGATTCAAATTGATGGAAATGATGAAGAAAAGTGTCAGGATTGCAAATCAATAAAAAAAACAGCGTTCTAACGTTATTTACGATTTGTGCGCGCGTAAAACGCGCGCGCGGACGCTTACGCACGGACATTTTTGAAATGCTCAAACTGACCTGAAACGTGTGCAGACTTGATCCTACGTGATTTTGAGCATTTTAAAATTTTGACGCGCGCGTACGCGTACGTCCTGACCTCTAGATGACCTGTGAGGACATGACCTGATGACCCGTCATGTGAAGTTTATGTGATGTAAATATAGTTGATTTTTGATGATCGATTATGAAGATATAATCGATCTTGTAAATTTACAAAATGGCGTCTTGATGACGTCATGATAACCTGATGACCTTGAATGAGATGCCACATCTTGACATTAACAAGTCTGATAAGTGACGAAAATTTGAAGAAAATTGAGAATGAACTTTTTGAGGAATCATGGTAACAAGAAAATGGGCGTAAAATGAATAAATGGAAATAAAAATATAAAGAAAAAATAATAATGAAAATCTTGAATAGAGGTGATCTGTCGATGTACGAGATCACCAAATAATGAAAAATCTTGACGAATTAAGAGGTGATCTGTCGATGTACGTAGATCATAATAAATGAAAGAGATCGATAGATAATAAATGAAGAAAAATCTTGACGAAATTAAGAGGTGATCTGTCGATGTACGACAGATCACCTAACTAGAGTTTAATTGTCATGACGAATTAGGTGATCTGTCTTTCACTTTGTACGATCATGATTGTAATCAGGATGATCATAATAATGGGGAAATGCTAAACTGAAGATAGGAAGTCAAGAATGCCTGAATGGAGATGCTTCTTGAGGACAGGAATGTAGCAAAATGTGTGAAACGGTCATTGTAAAAAGATTACGGTGATGATGATAATGGTGATGATGATGAAGATGATGATGGTTATATGATGATGATATAATGTGTGTGATGATGATATGATGATGATATCATGATGATTATGGTGTTGGTGATTTTGAAGATGATTGATGATATAATGATGATAATGATAATGATGATAATGATGGGGATAATGGTAATGATCATGACTGCAATGACAGTGACGTTAACCATGCCAAATATGAACGAGAAATCACATTCGTTATGAAGATACGACCATAAGTTGATTTGTAGAAAATGGCGTCTAGATGACGTCACAATAAGATAATTAAGATAATTGACTAAGCCAATTTTGAGAAATTGTGATATCTAATAGGACTAATGATATTGTAGGATAGCTTTAATACACGTCAGTGAAACAGATTTTCCATAGGGATATACATAAACCACTGCACAGCACTTTGCAATAGACATAACATGCAAAATAAGGCATTTTATTACTTGGTTTGTGATTGTTTATGTTATAATAGTCGTAGAGGATGGTAAAATGACAAGTAAAAAGAAGCAAAAAAAAAAAAAAAAAAAAAATCGGCCCCGGGGATCGAACCAGGTACCTTGACCATGGTAGTCATGTGCTTTACCGATAGACCAAAATATTTCCCATAGAGATAACACGTAAACGAAAAACGTGATTCTCAAATCCCATTTGGTACTGAAAAATTGGGCATGATCCCGACATCTGATCAAAAATTGGAGGGCTTACTAATAAAAGCTTATAGTCTCAGCTACAACATATTAAAATCTGGAAGGAATAGACCAAAAATAACTGAGATACTGCTCAGAGAACGATGTCATGTAGATTCATGATTCGAAAAAAAATCATCTTCCATAGACATAACACGCAAATAGGGAAAAATTTGACATGTCGTCTTTAATTGAAGATTTCAGTGTGATGACGTCATCAAAATGAATAATGGTGGCAAGATGTCTCGTAGAGAATTGTTGCAGCTATAACATATCAAAATTTGGGAGAAAAACGACCAATAATTACGAATCTAGAGCCAAATTTGCATAAATGTGATGACGTCAAAACATGAAAAATGGAAATTTTGACTTCTGGTGCCATTTTGATGACGTCATAATGTTTATATGGATGAAATGATACATGAAATGAAATCTATGATTCATACCCTACCTGATGATGACAAAAAATTTGGGGGTCAACGGACTATCTAACGAGCTACAATGAATTTTGTAGAGGCATGTTTTTGCACGTTTTTACGTTATTTTCGCCATAGACGCGCGCACGGATTTCGAACTTTGACGCGCCCGTACGACCTTATTATTGATTGAAATTGATTCAAATTGATGGAAATGATGAAGAAAAGTGTCAGGATTGCAAATCAATAAAAAAAACAGCGTTCTAACGTTATTTACGATTGTGTGCGCGCGTAAAACGCGCGCGCGGACGCTTACGCACGGACATTTTTGAAATGCTCAACTGACCTGAAACGTGTGCAGACTTGATCCTACGTGATTTTGAGCATTTAAAATTTTGACGCGCGCGTACGCGTACGTCCTGACCTCTAGATGACCTGTGAGGACATGACCTGATGACCCGTCATGTGAAGTTTATGTGATGTAAATATAGTTGATTTTTGATGATCGATTATGAAGATATAATCGATCTTGTAAATTTACAAAATGGCGTCTTGATGACGTCATGATAACCTGATGACCTTGAATAAGATGCCACATCTTGACATTAACAAGTCTGATAAGTGACGAAAATTTGAAGAAAATTGAGAATGAACTTTTTGAGGAATCATGGTAACAAGAAAAGGGGCGAAAAAATAAAAATAAATAAATAATAAATAATAAATAAAAAATTAAAGAGAAAAATCTTGACGAAATTAAGAGGTGATCTGTCGATGTACGACAGATACCTAATAAAC
>CM046863.1:59193433-59278868 GCA_025617745.1 Heliocidaris erythrogramma | reverse complement strand
TTTCTTCAGAGATGAATATAAATACAAGAACGAATATATTTAGAGATGAATATAAATACAAGAGACGAATATATTAGAGACGAATTTATATTAGAGATGAATAAAATACAAGAGACGAATATATTCCCTTTAGCTTGCCATACACGTCCGCCATCTTGCTGCCCTCCCGGCAGTCCGCAGCTAGCGACTCGGCTCCGGGATTTTTCTTTATGGGTTTTCTTCCCTTTTCCTGACCCCTATTTATCAATTTGAGGACATGTATCTGCGCACCCCATTTTCTATATTTCGAGGAATATTCTGCCCGCGGACGTTCCTTGAAATTCACCCTATATCCGCGATTTTGGTAACGGTCATGCGGTCCCCAAGTCACATTGAGAGGCTCCACCGGGCAAATTCCACGTTTAATGTAATGGAAAATACCTCCATTACTAGGCCTAAATGTAAATTGATCTAGAAATAGAAGCTACATCATGTAGGCCTAGCCTATTTCTAGATACAAAATAACTGCAGAAACTTTCGTTCAGAATATATGGATCTACAAGTGTAAGTTAAATTTAAAAAAAAAGGCAGCACATATGGACGTCCCAGACCCAGGGTAGGCTAGTGCTTATTATTAGACCAACGCGTGTGGCTGTATCCTCCGCCGCACGTGCCACACGCGTGTGGCTGTATGGTAGAGACACATGCGTGTGGCTGTTATAGACTAGGCCTAGGCCTAAATGATTATTAGACCAACAAGTAATTGGACCAAGTGGTCATTAGGCCAAGTGTTAAATTAGATGAAGTGATCATTTACGAATTGGTTTAGACGTATTAGGCTAGACCAAGTGAAGTTGGACCAAATGATTGATGGACCCAAATAGCTAGCCTATTTGTTTTTGAGACCATTTAATGATTAGACCAAATGGTAATTGGACCGATTGATAATTATATCATGGTAATTGGACCAATTGCCAAATAGAAAGTATTAGACCAAATGGCTTTTCTAGACCAAATGGTTATAACCTAGACGAAGTTGCTATAGGCCTAGCATGGCCCTATAGAGTAAAGTTATAGGCTTAGCCCTAGCCTAGGCCTACTGGTAATATTGGACGAAACGTTGATTGGACGAAATGTATTAATTATTAGACTGAATGATGTAAGATTATGACGATTAGACCAAATGGCAATAAACCACAACTTACATGCAAAGCAATCACCCTTAGTGATTCATTCGAGTTGAGAAAAAGATTGGTGAGAGAATCCAGTCTAGCGCCTTGTTTAGATCCACAGTCAAGAAGCCTGCACCATGTTTAAAAGATAATTACATGTGTAAGGTTAAGTAGGCCTAGGGCTAGGCCTAGACCTAAGATGTTTGTTAACAAAATATTTGAACAAGAGTAGCCTAACTTACATCTTTTAACCATGCAGGGCATACAGGTAATTATGATAGTAGTTTACAGTCTATCTTACCAACAAAAATATTGTCAATCATCGAAAATGCAGTGAAACTCACTCAATTACCGTATATAAAATGAACTCACGCTAGATAATTCATCGTCTTCAAACGTCTGCAGCACTCTGCAAATTCAACCAAGTCTGCCTCATATCTGCACTTTACTCCTGATAAAGCTAGCCACTGCAGGTTCTCAGTCTGTTCTCTGATCAAAGACCAAGTCCTCTCATCGTCTCCCTCGATACATTCTTCTTTTCTGGTGGGAGGAGTGATGGTGGTGCATCAAGGCTGATGTGTGTGAGCTGCTGTCCCCCGGCGCCGGTCAGACGAAGACCAGCCGTGATCTGAGGTATGTCTCTCTCTGCATCATCGATAGTGATATCGATCTCTTTCAAGCCAGGTAGCGACGAGAGCAGACCTTCGTAGCTTTGTGACATCACTCTCTTGGCTGTCAGCATTTTGACGGATGGAAGCTCAGGAGAGATGGAGGGAAACTGAGCGAGGAGTCTGTGATGGCGAGCGTATGTAGCTTCGCAAATGAAGCGAGGCATGACCATAACCCACTCATCACGTTTATAGTTATAGTAGACCCTCGAATTTTACTTCTCTAACCTGTAGTTCTGTATTTTTTTTTTTTTTTTTTTTTTTTTTTTTTTTGGGGGGGGGGGGTATTTGATAACGTATTACTCATTTTTGTGTTACTTATACAAACGACGGAATACATTTTGTGCATAACATATTGGGGACATTACCAAATCTTTTTAGCACATGGGGTTCAAAATCGGCCATTTGGGAGCCATCTTTGACTTTTGATGAAATTTGGTAATTAGCAAATCTTTTGAAGTAGACAAAATAGCTGAGTAGTATTAGTATTAGTATTAGTATATGCGAAACCCATTGACTTCCGTGTGTTAAAAGCGGCACGGCTGAGACACTCTACCGCCATAAGATTTATACGTTATGTTTTCTGTCTACATACATTCATCGCAAGGAATTTCGTGAATTTATTTCAGTACTTTATAGTATTTGATGTTTTAAAATCAAAGACAATAAAATCAATCATTTGAGCCCGATTCGAATATAGATACAAAATTATTGCAGTAGATTATGGTACCGACTGCGTGTTAGAGGCAGCTTGGTTTGGACACTCCAATGTGATGGGTAAGATTCATACAAGTTCAAACATACATTAATTCTTGAAATGTGATTTCTCAATAATTCAGTACATTTTCAGTTGGAAAAAAAAACTATTATCAAGTTCCAGAAAGTTAAGACAACCGTATGATCATGCAGTTTCATTACAAATTCACCACCTCCCTATATAGTAGACTCGAGTATGAGGTGATAGTTAACCGAATATGAAGTGTCGTCTGCCTCTGTACCATGTGGTAATTTCAATAATCATAATAATCATAGTACAATAAACACAAATGCAGGTTTGTCAACTTTTGGAAAAGGAAGACCCGTATTTTGGGGGTTTTGCCAGCTTCTCGAAAATTCGCTCGGGGGGGGGGGGGGGGGGGTCCAGTTTCCCTACATAATTCTATGACAAGCAAAAAAAAAATGTTTTCATTCGAAAGGGGGGGGGGGGGGGGCACAATCGACAAAATGGCGGACCCTTTATGGTCAAAATGCATACTTTTCTTCCAAAAGTGGAGGGGGGGGGGCACGGGCCGGAAGTACCCCCCGGATCCGCCACTGATCATGATTATCTCTCTGTGTCTATCACTCGTTATACTTGTCTCTATACCCATACTCCCTCCTCTATTTTACCCTATATTTATACTTGTCCATCTTCTCTCTCTCTCTCTGCACTATCAAGCATCCCGAGCATCCCTCTCTCTATCTCTCTCTCTCTCTTTCCAACCTCTCTGCTCGCCCCCCCCCCCCCAATTCGTCTTTGTCTGTGCATCTTTTTTCCCTCTCTCGCATGTATCTATTCTGATACCTTAGTTCATTTTATGAGATAATCATCTCCAGTACTCCAAAGGTAGACATAATGCTACTCATTGATTGAACAGAATCATTCCAAGTAATCCTCATGAGTTTTTGACCCAATATTCTAAGATTTTATGGCATATATCGGTTGTAACAAAATACAAGGGGGAAACGTTTTTTCCAAGTACAGATGTCATCAAAGGACCTATGGAATGCAAGCACATGTTGATCTGTAATGATGTGTATTGTTCTGTACATCACATAATTTAAAACCATTTGATCTGAATCCCAATAGCAGATGCTATGTCAGAAATGCTCCAGCATCACAGGAAAAGAAAGGTACTGAAAATCTGTTGTATGAAAACACACGATGCTATTGTGAGCAAGTACAAAACAGAGAGATACTGTACATATCAGTGTCTTTTGTTTGACTTGTTTTAGGTGACTGATTGACTGATGATGTCATGTGAAGAATCAGACTCCAAAGGTTTTTTTTAGGGGTGGGGCTTAGCAGGTAAAATAAAATAATTATAAAACATATTAAAAAAATATATGACACATATTCGGATTAAATGGTTGTAAATTTTGTGATGTACAGAACAATACACATCATCAAAGATCAACATGTACTTGCATTCCACAGGTCCTTTAACTGTCAGTCATCATAGTCAAGCTGTCCGGAACGTCGAGCCTTCTCTATACTTTCAGCCTTTTCATCCGGTTTACAGTCCTTTTCAGGACTTCACAATATTTCAAGAAAGATTACTTCTACAATCTCTTACTCTCTATCTCGCCTTTCCATTTCTTCTCATTTTAACTTTTTTCACTTCTTCCTTCTAACAGTCCTTTTTAGGACTAACCACATGGTGAACCGTAAACCCCTCAACGTTTTCTGAATATTTTTTTTCAAATATGCTCGCTCGAAAAAAGATAGACAATTGAAAAGTTAGTATTCGGGTAAAAGGCGTCAGGCAAACCCCCCCCCCCCCCCTCCCTCCCGGCCTTTGGGAAAATGTGCCCGTATGATCAAGATCTCTACATCTGCATTTTATTTTATTATCATTTGTTGGATGGTGGTGAGATTAGGGTGCGGCATATTTTTCGGCAAATTTGTCGGCAACTTGAGGTGTCACACCTACCCCCCCCCCCCCCCTGCATATTAAAAATGTTCTAGCGATGCCCCTGCCATGTCTCTCTCCGTCTGTCCATCTTCTTTCATCTCATTCTCTAATATCTCCTCTCTCTCTCTTCTCATTCACTCCATCTCTCGGTCCATCACTGACAGCTTGACTGTCCGTCATCTGATGACGGACAGCCAAGCTGTCCGGAACGTCGAGACTTCTCTACCCTCAGCCTTCTCATCTGGTTTACAGTCCTTTTTATGACTTCACACTTTCAAGAAAGATTACTTCTACTGTTTTACTTCTACTTACCCTCTATCTCGCCATTGCATTTCTTCTTCTTTTAACTTTTTCCACTTCCTCCCTCTAACTAATAGTCCTTTTCATTTTTTTTAAATTTGCTTGGTCCCTCGCTTCCCTCGCTCGCAAAAAAAAAATAGAAATTGAAAAGTTGATATTCGGGCAAAAGGCGTCAGCCCCCCCCCCCCCCCGGGAAAATGGGCCCGTATGATCAAAATCTCTACTTCTCCCTCTTATCTCCCCGTCTCTGTCTCATCCTGCTTTTCTGACAATGCCTTTCTCTCTCCCCTCTCTCTAACTCTCTCTATCCATGCATTCCCTTCTCTCATTTCTTTCCCTGTGCCTTTCAGTCTCTCGCTCTTGTACTCTCTCAATCTCCTCTACCCGACTCCCACCTAATTCCTATATACAATCTCTCCCTTCTCTCCCGTCCATCTGCCTGTCTGTCTGCCTGTCTCTCCCTCCCTCTTTCCATTGTTTTCTTTAATTTTACCCCCTTGTCTGCATGGTGCATGGTGTTTCTCCATATCTCGCTTACTCCGTTTCTCCCTCTCTCATCTCAAAATAATAACGTCTCTCCAGTCCTCACTAACTTTCTTTTCTCCCTTACATCTTTTCATTCACCCCATCTCTCAGTTTATCACTTGATCCTTTCCCTCAGCTGCAGCTCTCTCTCTCTCTCTACCCTCTCCGCTCGTTTCCTCCCTATACCCCTCGTATGTGCATTTCCTTTCCCTCTCTCGCATGTCTCCATTCTGATATCTCTAGTAGTCCAAATGTAGACATAGTGCTACTAATTGATTGAACAAATCATTCCCAGTAATCTTCATGAATTTTTGACCCATTATTCTAAGCTTACATGGCATATATCGGTTATCAGAGGTACACTTTTTTTTAATTAAATATAATAATTGATAGGATTGAAGTAAATTGAATATATCATAAAGAAAGTAAATGTGAGAAAATTACAATGCCCCGACCGGGATTCGAACCCGGGACCCTGGATTACATGACCAGTGCTCTACCAACTGAGCTATCCGGGCTCCCGTCGAAGCAAAGTAACAATCTCACATAATTATAGCCCCTCTCTTTCCATCGAGCGTATAGGGGGTACATCCATACCAATTCCATGCGTACGCTATATAATGGCCTATACCAATGAGACAGGTCTTCCCTCTAAAGTCGGGCAAATCCATGCCAACGAATTTCTATAGAGGACAATTTGAATTCGTAATTAAATATAATAACTGATAGGATTGAAGTAAATTGAATATATCATAAAAAAAAGTAAATGTGAGAAAATTACAATGCCCCGACCGGGATTCGAACCCGGGACCCTGGATTGCATGACCAGTGCTCTACCAACAGTACTGAGCTATTCGGGCTCCCGACGAAGCAAAGTAACAATCTCACATAATTATAGCCCCTCTCTTTCCATCGAGCGTAGGGGGTACATCCATTCCAATTCCATGCGTACGTTATTATAATGGCCTACCAATGAGACAGGTCTTCCCTCTAAAGTCGGGCAAATCCATGCCAACGAATTTCTATAGGTGACCCGACGCCTCAAAACCTACAATAAGTCGCCAAAATTATATTTTTTGTTTTACACATTTTCTGAAAGGAGAGATTCTCAGCTTGCTAGTTTACTCAATGATAACACCTTTAAATATCACATTTAGAATAAGCATGTAGCCAGCAATCAATAACTCCTATTCAGAGAAAATGGCAATTTAAGTTCGGAACAAAAGAGTGCTAAACCTTTGCTCTCTGTGCGCGCCCAAGTAAAACTGGGTATTCAAATGGCCATAGCAACCGGTATGAAGGGATTATCAGATTAGGCTGAATTTTGGCAAGCTGCTCCTAGAGGACCTATTCATTACTCACTCCAAAAATCAATTTAATACCTTTAGAGGTAAAGTAGTAATTTTGCATTGAATGAAAGTATTACAAAAGCTCTCCAAACATCCATTAGCTCGACAGGTGAACAAAAAGGAGTCATTTTAAAATGCCCCAAAAAGATATTTCTAAGTCGAATTACGACTCACAAACTTGAGACATGATAGAATGAAAATACCCATTTCTATCAAGAACAAAAAATCGACTGATTCAAGCAAATTTACTATTTTGAGCTGTTTGCTACGTTGTGGTCCATGCGACTTATTGTAGGTTTTGAGGCGGCGGGTCACATTAGAGGACAATTTGAATTCCTAATTAAATATAATAATAATTGATAGGATTGAAGTAAATTAAATATATCATAAAGAAAGTAAATGTGAGAAAATTACAATGCCCCGACCGGGATTCGAACACGGGACCTGGATTACATGACCAGTGCTCTACCAAGTGAGCTATCTGGGCTCCCTTCGAAGCAAAGTAACAATCTCACATATAGCCCCTCTCTTTCCGTCGAGCGTAGGGGTACATCCATACCAATTCCATGCGTACGATATATAATGGCCTACCATGCAATGAGACAGGTCTTCCCTCTAAAGTCGGGCAAATCCATGCCAACGAATTTCTATAGAGGACAATGTGAATTCCTAATTAAATATAATAACTGATAGGATTGAAGTAAATTGAATATATCATAAAGAAAGTAAATGTGAGAAAATTACAATGCCCCGACCGGGATTCGAACCCGGAACCCTGGATAACATGACCAGTGCTCTACCAACTGAGCTATCCGGGCTCCCGTCGAAGCAAAGTAACAATCTCACATAATAGCCCCTCTCTTTCCATCGAGCGTAAAGGGGGTACATCCATACCAATTCCATGCGTACGCTATATAATGGCCTATACCAATGAGACAGGTCTTCCCTCTAAAGTCGGGCAAATCCATGCCAACGTATTTCTATAGAGGACAATTTGAATTCCTAATTAAATATAATAATTGATAGGATTGAAGTAAATTGAATATATCTAAAGAAAGTAAATGTGAGAAAATTACAATGCCCCCGACCGGGATTCGAACCCGGGACCCTGGATTACATGACCAGTGCTCTACCAACACTGAGCTATCCGGGCTCCCGTCGAAGCAAAGTAACAATCTCACATATAGCCCCTCTCTTTCCATCGAGCGTATAGGGGGTACATCCATACCAATTCCATGCGTACGTTATATAATGGCCTACCAATGAGACAGGTCTTCTCGACGGGAGCCCGGATAGCTCAGTTGGTAGAGCACTGGTCATGTAATCCAGGGTCCCGGGTTCGAATCCCGGTCGGGGCATTCTAATTTTCTCACATTTACTTTCTTATCATATATTCAATAAACTTTTTTTCCATGTACATCATGAATGTATTCGAAGCACATACTATGAGAAACAGATAGACCAACCCGTCAAGACAGGCAATCAATCCTTACCGTAATCTATATCTATTTTCGATCTTAAAGCATCAAGCAATATAAAGTACTCAATGCATATTTTAAAGGAACAAAAATATGAAATTCCTTACAATAAATGCATGTAGACAGAAGACATAACGTAAAAATATTGCCAATCATGCTGGTATAGAGTGTCTCAGCCGTGCCGCTTTTAACACAGTGTCACGTAAACGCAATGCATACGTCTGGGTTTCGCACACAATAGCTAGTGGGCCTCGATTGTGCATGTAAAACACCATTATTTCCTAATCTGAGAGGTGTCAATAGGCTGACCATTATGGGACACCATTACAGTATAAGTGCTTATTTATGCATCAAAATCATGATTATGATGTTATTCTGAACATACAGTGGCAAAATTAATGGGATATTATCTTCTCTACTAGTAGAAAACAAAGTTATGACGTTAGGATGCCCGATTTTTTCATACATTTGTTATATTTTGTGGAATCCAGGTCAATCAAATTACGAAAATAACTCTCCAAATCGATTTCTTATACTCTTATACTAATAATATACTAATATTTATACTTCCATGATGTCTAATTCAAAAGATATGCTCATTATGAAATTTCATCAAAAATCCCCCCATGGCCGATTTTCAACCCCATGGTACATGATTTGGCAATGGGAACATACAATTCATTAACTAGATATTTCAGGTGTTACCACAAAGAATGGTTTAAACATGTATCTCGATGGTGCACGGGGAACCCTTTGTCCGACTAGACTAATAGCAAAGTGCTCATCAACTTTAGCATTTAGCCACAACATTAGTAAAATAATGGTCATATTGTCCGTTAAAGGTTTGTGAGGGATATTTCTCAGTTGTAACCTATTCAAAAGGTACATTCCGCGAAACTTTGCACACGTTTAATAGTCATCATTGATACTGCCTATATATGAAATTTCGAGATCACAAGTTCTATAACTCCTACTCATACAATAAGGTATATTCCTTCTATCTAAACGTAAATAAGTTGTATGTAGTTTCCCACAGGGGTAATGCCTATTCCGAAACTTCTCTTTGAAATGCGTAAATATTCCAAAGTATGTTTTGTTGTGTGTGTGCCATTTTCTCTCACGTAAAATTTGCTTGCTACCCATTGTAATAAATAGCACAAGACGATCTAACTTTAAATACGAAAAATTTATATCTCCTTTGTTTTAGAGAAAGTGCATTTGCGAGTCTCTTTCACGTCCTCGTTTGGTAGTAGTTATATACCTGTTACTGCAGTGATGCAGAAATGATATATTATTTATTGTGACGCAATAATGATTGTTCAATTTATGAAAACGCGCGACAGTCTTAATTGCGTACTCATAATAATATTAATGAGCGCGCTTAATTTCTGATTTGTTTTGAAAAGATTACTTTCATCTTTTAGCGGTTATACTTTAAGTTTTCAGTTTCTTGGATGTAAACGTGTTTTTATCGAAATCTGTGTTTGGACGGATAACAAGCTGTTTTTACATACAGACTAGAAGTCTTGGAACTCAATTCAAGCACCAAAATAGTAAGTAGAATAATTTAACTCAATCACTTAATATTATTATACTGCATGTTTTGATTTATCGATTAAGCATCATATTATAATAGACACTGTGATCCTCGTATGTAGAATCAATGTTTAAATGTTCCATGTATTTTGTTTCTTTATACTTTATTATTACAGATTGTCATCTCACTCCGTAGTCTGTACGGCTTTTGCTAAACAGTCGGGTACCGTCGCGTCGCGTTGGTAGAAATTTTCGAACTTCTTCTTCTTCTTCTTTCGTTAATGTTAATTGGCAATCAGTAATATTTGACTATTGTCGCCAATGACTTTTTTTTTTTCCTCCTTCTCTCTGTTAAGGATATTATTTACATATATTTTCTATAATTTTATCTTTCTTATTTGTTTTTTTTTCCTGCTAAAATAAAAGAAAATAAAGAAATTTTATTTCTTTCTTTTTTTCGCTAGATTTACACTTTTTTCAGGAAGGTGTCTTCAAGGGGACAAATTGAAAAAGAGTCCATCTCAGTATGATTTTTCCCGTTTTCAGGCTAAAAACGAGGCTAAAAACGACAAACAAGGGAATAAAGAAAACAATAGAAGGATAATGCAAAGAAAAACTTGAACTATAAAGAGAGAATAGAAGGGTAGGAAGGATGGAAGAAAATATGAAAGGAAACAAAGAATACAACAAAAGGAAAGTTGGAAAGTAAAAATAAGTGGATAAAAACAAAGGATAACATAAAGAAAGATAGAGACATATATGATAGAAGGATAAAGATATTAAGAGTAACATAAGGAAAGATAGAAGAGAAGATGATAATTTGAATAAAGGAATAACATAACGAAAGAAAAGATGACAGGAAAACAAAATGATAGGATAAAAGCAAAGAATGTTTTAAGGAAAGTAAGTAAAAATGGGAAGCAGAAAATGATTTTAAAAAGAATAATATGAAAGATAGAGAGAGAAATGATAGGATAAAAAAGTTTAACTTATACAAAGAAAGACAGAGAGAGAAATGATAGAAGGATAAAGATTAACGTGAGGAAGGTGGGGGAGAAAATGATAACAGGAAACAAAGAATATCATAACGAGAGGAAGGATGGAAAGATAATTTATAGAAGGATAAAAGCAAGAAATGACAAAGCGAGAGATAGAGACAAAAATGATAAAAAGATAAATATAAACATGAAGAAAGGTGGAAGAGAAGATGATAAAAGGGAACAAAGAATAACAAAGTAAAGATGGAAAGCAATAAAAAAAAGAGGATAAAAAGAATAAATATAAACAGTAACATTATGAAAGATGGAAAACAAAATGATAAAAGCAATAAAAGAATAACGTATAATGAAAGGAAAGGTGGAAAGAAAAAATTAATAAAATGATTAAAAACAACTGAATTAGTAATTATGCGATGCGTAATATATGTCCCCGCCAGAAGTGTAGATCTGTGGAATGGCTGTTAATTTATGTAATTTCTGATAGAACCTTGAAGATAAATGTTAGAAATGAATTATCAAATTAATGTTTTATGATTATTTTCTGTTGATTTTGAATAAATTACAATAAATTTGCATAATTAATGAATTTCAAAATTCTGTGTAGAAGTTTGACAGCCCCTACCCAGCCCTATCAGATAAAACAATCAGATTCAAAATACGGTGTGAAATAGAGAAGTAGCATTTTTCGTCGATTTTGAATAAATTTGCATAAATTTGCATAATTGATGAATTTCATGATTTTGTTTAGAAGTTTGGAAGCCCCCATTCAGCCCTATCAGATAAAACAATCAGAATCAAAATCGGCCAAGAAATGACGGAGAAGTAGCATTTTCTAACTTTTTGAGCACACACGGAGGGACACACGGAAGGACGGACGGATCTTTTGTTGTATTCTTTGTTTCCTTTCATCATATTTTCTTCCATCCTTCCTACCCTTCTATTCTCTCTTTATAGTTCATGTTTTTCTTTGCATTATCCTTCTAATGTTTTCTTTATTCCCTTGTTTGTCGTTTTTAGCCTGAAAACGGAAAAAATCATACTGAGATGGACTCTTTTTCAATTTGTCCCCTTGAAGACACCTTCCTGAAAAATGTTCGAAAATGTCTACCAACGCGACGCGACGTTACCGGACTGTTTAGCAAAAGCCGTCTGTACTCACTCCGTAGTCTGTACTCACTACGTATATACCGCATTCCTATATTGATTCATGTTAATAAAAGTTATTAACACTCATTTACAAGTACAATCGGAGTGTGAATGATGATTTCATGGTGACACGAAACTCCTCTAAGTTGAGGCAGCCACAATACCTGTTTGACTGATTTCTCACCAGTAGTCTTTTCAGATTGGGAGGCTGCCTCTGTGCATGGAGGGGGGCCCTAGGCATGATTTTAGCAAGTTTTACATCGGCCGTGATTGTGGGCCACTCTTTCTTGACTTTAAGGGCAAGTTGACGCTCCTTGACAAATAAGCGCTCAAACTTTCACCTAGCAACCGTGCGTGTTGCTATGTTAGACTACACGTCAGCTTGTATTATTACGTCACAATTTATGTATTTTGCGCTCATTAAAAAATAAGCGCTCAAACCTTTACCTAGCAACTAAGCGCGTTACCATGGTATATTACACTGTCAACTTTTTCTGAGCAGAGCTTCATATACACATTTCACTTTGTTCATTACCCTGAGGAAGATCCGTGAGGATCGAAAATTTGGTGAAAATAAATATAAAAGTTGCAATTCAATGCATTACCAATGTCTTCTCTGGAATTCATTCATTGTATCTCTCTCTCTCTCTCTCTCTATATATATATAATGATCAGTCGAAATCACTTCACGTTTTCCCTGACGAAGGGGGAGGACCCCCGAAAATTTGGAGAATAAAATTTCTGTAATTGGCAATCAATGCATTTCAGTCATCCTTTATTTTGATATCATCATAGCCTATGCCAATACGTGGAACATTATGAATTTATATATATATATATATATATATATACATATATATATATAAAGGAATGAAAAGTCCGTATACGATGAAAAAATTCGAATTTTCGGCCATAGGCCTTCATCAGGAAATGATGAAAATTTATTAGATAGGTACACAAAAGAGCGTGAAGCGCAAATAAAAAAACAACGCAAAAGCTCCATGGATACCAGCGCAACCATGGTAGAGATCAGGAAGGAGAGGGAGAGAGAGAGAGAGAGAGAAAGAGAAAGATATAGAGGCGTAATAGAGCAGAAGCGCAGAAAGGGAGAAAGCTCCATGGAAACTCGCGCAACCATGGTAAAAGAAGTTAAAGAGGAGAGAGAGAGAGAGAGAAAGAGAGAAAGAAATAGAGATAGAGGCGTAATAAAACGTCATAAAAGAAGAGAAAAAGAAAACAAAAAAGGAGAAGCGCTAAAAGGGACAAAGCTCCATGGAAACTCGGGCAACCATGGTAAAGAAAGTTACGAGGAGAGAGAGAGAGAGAAACACGTCACAAAGAAAGAAAGGGAAACAAAAGAAAACAAAAAAGCGAGAAGGAAGGAAAGGGAGAGAGGATGACGTAGTAAAACGTCATAAAGAAACCAAGGGAAGATGAAAGAGAGAAAGGGGTGGTGGAAGGGGGGAGAGAGAGGGGGAAGGGAAAAGAAGAGAGGAAAAGAAAGAAAAAAAATGGGGGGAAAGAGGGAGAGAGAGAGAGGGAGAGGAAAAAAGAAAATAAAGAGAGGAAGATGAAGCACAACGGAAAGAAAAAAAAGAAGAAAAGGGGGAAAAGGAGGAAGTAGTGAAGAAAGAGAGTAAAGAGCAAAAGGAAGAGAGGGAGAGAGAGGAAAAAAAAGTAGAAGAAAAGCAGAACGAAGAATGGAAGAGAAAGGTGGAAAGGACAAAAAGAAAACATTCAATTCGTACGAAATGCTCGAAATGTTACATTCATCCCACGAGGATGAAGGGTTCCCAGGTGGAAAATCAGTCTTTCCTCCCTTCTCTTCCTGGATAGATCATCGCCATTGCACTTGATGGCGCCGATCACTTTGAAGTCTTCAACCGAGTGGCCGGGGAGGTTGAAATGGCGTGCAACAGGCAAGCCACTGGTGTTCAGACGTATGGAACGTAGATGTTCAGTAACCCGGTCCGCTAGACGCCGCTTGGTTTCCCCCACGTACAGTAGATTGCAGGCCTTGCAACAAATCACGTAGATTACATTCTCCGTCGTGCAGGTGAAATTATCATGGATGGTGAAATTGCCCTTGGGGCACTGATGTTACGTTCTGTAGAAAGACGGGAGCATGTCTTGCATCGTGGGCGGAGGCAAGGACGGGAATCTAGGTCTCTGTCAGCAGGTTGGACTCTGGTGTGGTTTGAATGGACCAAGGTTGATCTCAGGCTTTTGTCCTTCCTGAACGCTGTCAGAGGGGGTTCGCTGAAAATGTGAGAAGTTGAGGGGTTGTCACTCAGCAACTTGAAATTTTTCTTGATGGTAGACGCGAGTCTAGCATTCGGCTCATTATACGTTAACACCAGGGGAACGCGGAATGATGCCTTCTTCTCACTCCGTCTCAGAGCTTCTATCCGAGTAACTCTTGCTGATTTCTTGGCGGCGCTCTCAACCATGTTGTCAGGATACCCCCGGTCGATGAAGAACGACGACATTTCGGCAGAACGGGCCTGGAAATCGTCCTCCTTACTGCATAGCCTCCTGAGACGGGTGAATTGGGACTGGGGAATAGCCTTCTTGCACGCAGGTGGATGGGAAGATTTGAAGGTGAGATAGCTGTGGGCGTCAGTGGGTTTGTAGTGGATGCTTGTATCGATCCGGCGACCTCCGTTGACAGAAATCTCTATGTCCAGGAAAGGGAGCGAGTTTTCGGAGATGGTGTGGGTGAAGCGGAGAGAAGGGTGGAATGAATCGAAATGCTGTATGAAAGAGTTCAATTCATCTCGTGAACAGGTCGCGATGCCGAAGAAATCATCGATGTATCTCTTGAAGAGAATGGGGCGGGGGCCCTCGTAAGATGTCAGCATTTGGGACTCCATGAAACCCATGAAAAGGCAGGCATATGAAGGTCCCATCTTGGTCCCCATGGCAACACATTTTCTCTGATTATAGAACTTCCCATCAAACTGGAATGATGAAAGGTTCAGGACCAGCTCCGTCAGACGTATGAGATTTTTTCTTTCCGTTGTGCTTCATCTTCCTCTCTTTATTTTTTTTTCCTCTCCCTCTCTCTCTCTCCCTCTTTCCCCCCTTTTTTTTTCTTTCTTTTCCTCTCTTCTTTTCCCTTCCCCCTCTCTCTCCCCCCCCTTCCACCACCCCTTTCTCTCTTTCATCTTCCCTTGGTTTCTTTATTACCTTTTACTACGTCATCCTCTCTCCCTTTCCTTCCTTCTCGCTTTTTTGTTTTCTTTTGTTTCCCTTTCTTTCTTTGTGACGTGTTTCTCTCTCTCTCTCTCCTCGTAACTTTCTTTACCATGGTTGCGCGAGTTTCCATGGAGCTTTGTCCCTTTTAGCGCTTCTCCTTTTTTGTTTTCTTTTTCTCTTCTTTTATGACGTTTTATTACGCCTCTATCTCTATTTCTTTCTCTCTTTCTCTCTCTCTCTCTCTCTCCTCTTTAACTTCTTTTACCATGGTTGCGCGAGTTTCCATGGAGCTTTCTCCCTTTCTGCGCTTCTGCTCTATTACGCCTCTATATCTTTCTCTTTCTCTCTCTCTCTCTCTCTCTCCTCTCCTTCCTGATCTCTACCATGGTTGCGTTGGTATCCATGGAGCTTTTGCGTGGGTTTTTTTTTGCGCTTCACGCTCTTTTGTGTACCTATCTAATAAATTTTCATCATTTCCTGATGAAGGCCTATGGCCGAAAATTCGAATTTTTTCATCGTATACGGACTTTTCATTCCTATTTTGTCTATAACTTTGGGAGTCCGAAGCAGAACTATATGTATTTATATATATATATATATATATATATATATATATATATATATATATATGAAAGACAAATATAAATAAAAATAAATAAAAGTAAAAAAACGTAGAGATGTCAATTATCTGATATTTCGGGCATAGCCCTTTGTCAAGGTTTCCTTGCCCGAAATATCGGATAATTGACATCTCTACGGTTTTTTTATTTATATTTGTCTTTTCTATTTATATTTTACCTAAACCGACGCAGAACACTTTCTTTATATATATATATATAGTTATATAAGAGTTTCCCCTCCCTCCCCCCCCCCCCCCCCCCCCTCTCTCTCTCTCTCTCTCTCTCTCTTTCTCGCGCCTTGACTCTGTTGTTTATTTACGCTTGTTGTTTTGACAATAATTACGCGCTATGCACTAACTACATCCTTGGTGCATTTTTTGTACTTTATAGGCGAAATACTGAACCCTTTGTGTCTAACGGAGTAATTTATTATGTGTCTCTGTATATATTATATATATATATATATATATATATATATATATATAGACAAAATAGGAATGAAAAGTCCTGATGAAGGCCTATGGCCGAAAATTCGAATTTTTTCATCGTATACGGACTTTTCATTCCTATTTTGTCTATAACTTTGCAAGTCCGAAGCAGAACTATATTTATATATATATATATATATATATATATATATATATACATTGTATTTAATCAAACAAAGAAAAAAATGAGGAGGGGGGAGGGGCATTCTAAAATCGCTTAACCGTCCTTAGATGAGCCATTCGGGTATGTATACATTAACGTCTGAGGAGAGGGATGGGGGATGGGGGCTCGAGCCCTCTCTCCCAGTATCTAAATTTTCCTGCATTCAGGCAAAACCATTTTTTTTTCGGGCAGTGAAATGCTCTTTTGTAATATTTCTATTTTTATATTTCCTTTTTTTTTGGGGGGGGGGGGGTTGATTTTTGTTATTTTTATTTTGCATGATTCTTGCAAAGTGACTAAATTAGCACATTTTGATTACGAAATTACATTTTCACGATTTTAATGTGTAATTTTTTTTTTCCTCGCAAGCTTAGCTCGCTCCCTGAATAAAAACACCCCAGAAAGCTAATACATAATGTAATCGGGCAAGATTCGTGAGTCCCATACGTCTTTGTATGTATGTATGTCTAATACTCATGTGGCCCGCGACGTAATTTCAAGAATATTTCTGGCCCTCCTGACAAAATTATTAAGAACCTAGGGTGTAGCCGATCGCAGCGCAGTTAATAAATGAGAAATTAAGTCTTTTAAATCCCTAAAGGAATTTACATTTTATCAGTCAAAGTGATTATTTATCCAAGTGATGCTTAGCTCGAAGTCTGCATGCATACCTGATTTTTCAGCGCTTGTGGGAGATTCTGCATTCCGACGACGGTGTAGACAGTCGGTGACTTAAGTACAATACTCTGTGCAGCTACGCATCTTTGAACCAAGGAAGACACCCTTCCTTTAGTACCAGTGGTCTCTGATGAGCAGTCAAGGAGAATACGATATCGCTCGCTCTCATCCAGATCGCCGTTGGCAAGGACTGCCTCCATAATTCTGATACAGAGGCCGTTGTCCGTGCCAGCAGCGAATCGGATGAGATTTTCGTAGTCACCAATGTTTGATTTGATGTTGCGCAGGACTCTGTCCAATTTAGAAATATTCAATCGCATCAAATATTTCTTTGTTTTGGCTGCGAGATGTTTCCCAGCCGAGTGTTCTTGAACAAGTTTATGATAGAATTCGATGGTAGTGGAAGAGGTCTTCTTCAACTGTGGGAGGCGTGTTGATAAATCAGTCGTCTTGGATATTATCCCCAGCTTACATGCCTCGTCAAGGATAGCAGGAACCTTTCGGAAATCATGAGGTGTGAAAACTAGCTTTTTGGCATCGTCAAGTAGACCAGCAAGAGCAACCTTACCGAGTTTACAAATAATTTTATTTAGTTTTTCCTCTGTTATCTTGTCTTTTGACTCTGGTTTGGCATTGGCATGGGATGCCAAAAGTCCATTCACCCTGTCAAGCAATTGTGTTTGGGTTGTAGTATCACTTCCCAGCATGTCCTCCCTCCATAAGTGACAAATCATGAAACAAAATAGCGGTATTGTAACAAGTTCATCAATCAGTGGTTGGCCATCGAGGTACACTTTCAGATCTTGTCCATTAGAGTGGTTCGAGGTCAGGGCAAAAAACTTGTCGATGTACTCTCTTGAGCTCTCTCGCGAGAATCCTTCTATCCACATCTTCGTGTACACCTTTGGAAGTTCATCTTGATTGAAGAAGTTCTCTAGGTGAGTGCGTGTTGTTACAAGGACTCTGCACTCTCGATATATTTCCCGGCGGATCACACTGACAATGTTGCTTCCCAAACCTTGGTTTCCGGCAATTCCGGCATACTCATCTAACCCGTCTAGTATGATGTGACAGCTATCCTGATGTTCGTCGATAAACCTGTGGAGCCCGTCTTCGGTTAGCCCTTGAATGTCACTCAGTAGCTGAGATCTGATTGCTTCTGCGATAGATGTCTGCTTCCTGGTTTTTCGTAGCTTAACAACGAAGAGCAGAGGCAAGTTTTCAAGGGATGATCCCTGCACTCGGTTAGCCCAGTCGTAAGCCATTTTAGCGACAGCCGTTGTTTTTCCTCGTCCAGCGGGGGCCGAAATGAGGATTCGAACTGGTGGCCTGCCATTTATTTCCTTTGAAAATATATTAGTAACAGACCCCGATAGAATCTCTTTCTCTTTCGTGTCTTTTCCATGCTTGTCCTTCTTCACCATGGTGACATCCGTGTGCACGTCCTTGAACTCAGCAAAGTCATTGGGATCCCATGGAGCCAACTGGATTTTGCATAAGTCATGGAGGTATTCATTTATCAATTTGTCACGACATTGCTTGACTGTAAAAGACTCTGAGATCTTCACATTGTCGATATCTGAAACGATCCAATCACAAAAGACAAACCATTCACATTATTTTCATCTTATAGCTCACGGTCAGAAAATATTGTGTGAAGAAGTTGGTCAAATGCGACCCCCCTATCCCCCCCCCCCCCTCTCTCTCTCTCTCTATTATGTAGTAAATAGAGTTTTCAGATATTATGACCAACAACAACAAAAACTTACTGGAAATCATGAATAAAAGCATGAATCAAATTCACAGCCTGCATAACTCATTATTTCCACACTATGAAATGCGTGTCAAGGGAGAAAAAAAATCAAATGAACATGTTATAATTACGTGCTTTGTTGCCGTATGTTACAATCATAGCTTGGTTAGTTAGCAGTGGAGTGTTGTGTTATGGGTCCTGCTGGTTTGGTAGATATGCACCTGTAAGCGATTAAGAATTCATTAACATATTTTTCCCCACGCATTACATCAAGTTCATAAACAAGCAATAGGCATATAGGAATATCTCATCTAAACAGACAGTAAACATTATTGTTTCTCATGAACAATAATCTGTGTAGAAGCTAGTGTCTTGATGCTCAGCCCTTTTGTTCATGAGAAACAATAATGTTTACTGTCTGTTTAGATGAGATATTCCTATATGCCTATTGCTTGGGGGAAAAATATGTTAATGAATTCTTAATCGCTTACAGGTGCATATCTACCAAACCAGCAGGACCCAGAATACATTTGTCATCTAGATTCAATTTTACGGAATGAAAGAACAATAAAAACAAAATATGGAATTTAAAAAAATATATATTTTGCCAGGTCGGTGGGAAAAGTAATCTTTAATTGTGGGGCGACAATACAAAAGGGCAATGTGGAGCAGCCCCCCCCCCAAAAAAAAAAAATAAATAAATAAATAAATAAATAAATGGTCTAACCAACCAGTAATCATTGTAGTTAACAATGTTTTTATTTTTTGAAATTTTCATCGAGTATGTTCCGGTTGACAGCTAGCAGGCTCGCTTAGAATCTATAGATATGGAGCTGGTTAAAAGTCGAAGCGTTCCACTGGGTTCGGTGAAGTCTGTGCCGTTAGGCCGACGGACACGCATAACGGGCGTGCTATTATACAAGTAAACGAGCATTTCACAAATTCCATATACGGTTCCATATCTCCCTTATAAGTTTCATTTATTTGTACCTTTAAGGAGGAAAGGCTAAACATATAGTTTTTGAAAAATCAGTTACTTGTGGTAATCTTTTAAGAGTGTTCATAATGTACTCAAGATGTAAAGTATCCATAAAATTAGAGGAGGGCGCCACCCCATGTTTTACCACAAATACCGGAGTAAAACAAGGGTGTGATATTAGCGCAACATTATTCAATCTGTTTTAAAATGATGTGGTAGATATTTTTGACACATCAGTTAAGGGGCCGTCACATATCCAAAACGGAGCCCGCCCGACTTCTCTGCGAGCTTAAAATGGTATTTTCGCCCGGAATGCGGCCGGTGTCTGCTCGATAACTGAGGGCTCCGCCGCGTTTTTTAAAGGGTCGGCCGACGTCTGCAAGGCACCGAAACCTGCTCCCAATTCAGCGAATTTCCAATGTCGATTTTTGAGGTCGCAAAGCTCGTAAACAGGTCGCCCAGAAATCGCTTGGGAATCGGAAAACATTTTGATCGATATTCGGCGACAATCCGACGATTTTAGGGGCT
This sequence comes from Heliocidaris erythrogramma, assembly GCA_025617745.1. Classification (NCBI taxonomy): domain Eukaryota; kingdom Metazoa; phylum Echinodermata; class Echinoidea; order Camarodonta; family Echinometridae; genus Heliocidaris; species Heliocidaris erythrogramma. Next base: position 59,258,635 of record CM046863.1, on the reverse strand, counting down.
TTAAAATTGGGACGAAGTCGGACGACTGTAGAATATTTATAGATCAACTGCGCATTAAATCAACAAGATCAAAGGGAAAACAACAAGGGGAACTCATGTAGCACCTAAAGTATTGGGATATATGGAGACTAAAAGCTGCTTCGGGGCTGTATCTTGCTAAATCTAAAGAATTTGATTTAGGTCTAAGTTGAAGTTGAATGGATATATGTAATTGAGAGTCATAGAGGAATGACTGAGAAACAGAGAGAGAGAGGGGGAGGGGGGATGACTTCAATTAGGTGTCAAGGGCATGGGAGTAGGTGCCTCAGTAAAAAAACAGGATCAAGTTTACCCCTATGCTGTGTTCATCATTCCCCCCAACACCAATTCATATTATTGATAATGATCAAGCTACCGCCCCCCCCCCCCCCTGTCTCACTCACATTCTGCGGCAGTCTTAACTTTTTATCAAGCTTAGCACTCAACACCCAGCCCCTCTTCTTCTTCCACCACTCGGTCACATTGTCTGGCAGAGTTAACCATTAAATTCAGACTACCCCCCCCCCCCCCCAACCCCCCCCCCCCCCCCCACCTAGTCGGGGGCCGGAGGGGTGGGGGGGGGGGGGGGTCAACCTAGCTGGAAAGGAAACCAATTTTCATGGGCATAAATACAAAGATCGCATTGTCCGATATAACGAACTGACCGTCTGGCGCGTCATAATGTGGTAGGTGTGGCCAGGGGAGGTCGCAAAGTGGTCAAAAATGGGCTAGAACAGCTGGAAAGGAAACCCTAATAAACCTATATCAAAAGATTGGCCATAGTCCCAAGGTACATGAATGAACAATGCCAGACGTTTTAAGTGGTGGAAGGTGCCCGCCAGACGCCCCCAAAGAGGGTCCAAATATTGAGCTAGATCAGCTGGAAAGGAAACCCTAAGAAACATATATCAAAAGATTCGCCATAGTCCCAGGGTATATGAATAAGCAATGCCAGACGTTTTAAGTGGTGGGGAGTGCTTGCCGGACGCCCCTATACTACCCAAACCCCCAATATTGAGCTACATCAGCTGGAAAGGAAATCCTAAGAAATCCTATATCAAAAAAATTACCATCGTCCATGGATACACAAATGACCACTGCCAGACGATTTAAGGGGTGGAGAGTGCCTGCCAGACGCCCCTATGGTAATCCACCCACCATTATTGAGCTAGATCAGCTAGAAAGGAAATCTTATGAAACCAGTGGGAAATCACTCGCCAGATGGCTTGATTGTTAATAATTATAGTATGTTATATATTTGACATTAGTTCTTGACTGCAATGGAAAAACTATTGTATTGTCGTTGCAAATATATAATTTATAATAGACTTATAATTATTTTATATGATTATAGCAAGCACCAGCAAATGTTTTATTACTGATATAAGCTGTAAATTATAAGATTCATTCCAAAAATGTCTGACATTTTTGGTTTACATTTTTGGGCGGGTTCACTTCTTACCCATTCTACAGTAGATAGTAGACCATTCAGAGGCCAGTTTCTGTAACCTTTTTCTTAGAATGGAGAGAGCAGTTTTATATTAACATAGTGTAATATTTGTATATATGACATATTGGTATAGTTTGAAGTTTGATGTTTGAAGTTTTATTTGTTCCACTTTCACATCAAAAAGCATTCAGTTATTACTAGCATATAAGCGTCCATTTCAAAACGTACAAGTAAAAACTAAAATCAAGTACAATGGGCGGTAAATAGGTGGAAAGTTTAGAGATATAAGAACGACTGGGAAAAAGAAGATAATGTGAACCGTGACTCTGTGAGAAACCTAAATACAAAGTATAAAGCTTGTAGATGATTAGGCCCCCGTTTAGAGTACATAACTTTAATTGTGATTAATATGTAATAAAAAGCGAATCGGAATAGAAATATCAGATTCACTAAACGAACAAGGAGAGCAAAGCTCATAATGTGGAGTAAAGAAAAGAAAACGACGAAAGAGACTAAAGAAAAGAAGAGAAAGAAGAAGAAGAAAGAAGCGAAAGAAAAATTGTCAGGACAGTATAACAAGAACAAAGTCTATTTGACCACCTGCACAATCCATCATGACGTGAATATTCCGACATACTTAAAAGTTAACATCTTAGCTTCCAAAAGAATTGTTGGAGGAGCTATCAACCAGTTCGTTTTTTAGGCTATTCCAGAATTTGGGTGCAGTAAAGATGATTGTTTTGTTTGCAAAAACGTTGGGAGCTCGGGGGGGGGGGGGGGGGGGGGGGGGGGGGAATGGTTTGTCTAGTTGGGTTGGAATGTACAGCATAATGTTGGGTTTAAAATAGGGAGGAATCATCCGGTAAATTACTTTTCGAGAGTTCCTATATATAAAGATTCAAAGATTCCAAGAAAGTACAAGTCAGATATCTCAAGAACATTACAGTTATAGAAAAGCTCAGTTGTATGAGCACGAATTCCAACATTCTTTACAATTCTTACAACCCCCTTTTTGTCCATGAGGGTTATGGAGCTTTTTTCCCATGCAAGTACAATAATTAAGATATAATGCAAGATTAAGACAGAATGCAACTTGTTCATAACACCTGAGTTACATGACAACAGTTTATATAAACAATCAATTTGAACTTTCCACGTTAGTTTACTGTTTATATAAACACCCAACAATAGACTCAACCTGGGAAATAATTCATTGTTTCTTTGAATATGACCTGATAAGGATGATATAGAATCATGAAATAGCAAGAAATTTTCATATAAGATGAGCGACAATTTGTTAGCTTTAATCCAGTCAAAAGCGCACTGTACTTCAGTGTTCCAAATGTTCAGAAGTGTATCAGGGTTATGATGAGAGCAAAAAATATTGGAGTCATCGGCAAAGAGGATAAGACTGCAGATGAGTTTTGGAGATCGTTAGTGTACATAAAATAAACAGGAGCGGGCCTTACAGAGAACCTAGAGGGATACCGCAAGTAATTGTCTGAAGGGTCGATTCAAATCCATTCATGTATGCATATTGTTTTCTATCACTGAGGTACTTCCTGAACCACTACTCCAAGGTCTTCCCATGGATTCCATAGTGAGATAACTTATGCAATAATATATGATGATTTAGAGTATCGAAGGCCTTGGAGAAGTCCAAGAAAATACCTGCAGTGTGTGACACTGTCTATAGCTCTGGCAATTTAAAGAAAACATATACATGTATTAGAAGCGCGTGCTTGAATAGTTGAAACCCAGAGAGGACACGATTATTATTTAAAAACGTATATAATGAGTCCAGAATAAACAATTTTTATAGATTTTTTGAGAAGCTTGTTAGGAGTGATAAAGGGCGGTAATTACCTTTGTCTTTTTGGTCGCCTTTCTTGAAAAGGTATAACCTTTGCAATCTTCATTTTATTAGAAACAGCGCCGTTTTTTAGTGATAGATTAACAATATGTGTTAAAAGAGAAACTATTTCATTAATGATATTTTTAATAAAACATTACATATACCATGATACACAAAGCTGGGTTTTTTGTGCTTTAAATATCTTAAAATGTCAATGGCTTCAGTTTCAGTAGGGTGACCGTGCACCCGCCATGACGAAGCGCAATCGACTTTTTTATCTTCTTTACTAACGTACTTCAAAATGTTAACGAGAAATAAGAGTCGTTGCTCATGGCGAAATAAAGAGGGTCTACTCCTATTTTAGCTTTTTTGACATGTTCACATGTAACTTTAAGTATGAATATCATATTTCATTGAAACTTGGTCATATTCCGCACAGTTTAATACACCCAATTATACACCACACTGACTGTTGTCATAACAACCGTTCCATGCAAACCGTCACGCTTTTGATGAGTTTTTGATATTTTGACGTGAAAATTGATTATATTTAGAGCTTGATAAGGGTTTCAAACAATATTCAGACAGTGAATTTATATTGTATATTACTTTGATGTATGTAAACACCATTTTGATAATGGACATTTTCGTTGCTTCTCAGCAGAGTGCCCTGCAAAGTACCATAAAAACGTCGGTTCTGTTAACATTTGGGATTTTTGAATATTTATTAGCCCATTGAGCACTTGAACCTTTTCCTTTTAGGCCGTTACTTTTTAATTCCTTATCATGATGCAATGAAAATTGGAGATGATATTTAGAATGATATTCCGCACTGTTTGGAACAGCGGAAATATGTTTATATCAATTTTAGTTGCCTTGGCAGCCTTTATGGAATTACTCGTCCATACATACCCTATAATTTCTATTAATATGCATTTGAACAATTATCCCCAAAACAGCCCTCAGGCTGGCTCATATAGATCTATAAGACACACTGGACCCGATATTCGGAATTCACTACCTATTGACATCAAGCCAACAAAGTGTGTTAAAAAGACAACACCCGCTTAAAAGATTATCTTCTTTCAGTTATTGCTCGTGGGGATGGTTAACACCCTTTCTAGTGCTATACAAAACTTAGTTTGTCTTTAAATATGAGAATGTTCAACATTTACTTCAAAATGACATGAAATATGTACAGACTAAACTTGTCTTCTACTTATTACAAGACAGTCTACATATTACCAATGCCTGTATCTGCAACATTCGTATTTATGAATACCTACAGGTGTTATTTTTAGCATGTATCCTTGTACCCTGCAATATAAGAATCAGTTGTCTGGAGTTTTGTGAAGGTTTTTTGGTATTTACAGACCTTACGTTCCACTTGAGCTGTGCTTATGACGACCCCCTTTTCTATGTATGATTTCATGTGACCATACATGAAGATTGTAAATTCATGATGTCCATGGAAATAAAAATGAACATCAAATCAAATCAAATCAAATGTATTTTTTGGAAACGGAGATTGCTCTGAACGTGAAGAATTCAGCGTAAATATGAGTGAGTTATAATGCATACGTGTATGTATATAGTGCGTTATGGTATCGGTGGCGAATCTAATTCACCAAAATAAACAGAGATCAGGTGTAATTCTTTATTACCCTTTTTGTACCTTTATTAGTGTATTCGATTATGTCACTTGGTTTCTAATTGGGCCTAGCAACGTTCCGATTCTTTCTAACTAATATTATCTGTCTAACATCATAATACGTTGAATGAAATATGCTGAGATAAGGTATTTCTATGAATATAATGCATAACTTTACAAGTATTTAACGTATGTAAAGTTATGCATAATACAGGCTATCGATCATTCTGAAAAGTGTGATCTTTTTTTTTTTTTTTTTTCAAAAGTCATGACCTCAGCGTACTGGGATGGAAAGCTTTAGACACTATGATTTGAAACTTGAACTTAGAAGACTACCCCCCCCCCCCACCCCCCATTTTCGTCTATTTCTTTCTCTTCTCTTTCTCTCACTTTTCATCTGACCCTCTATCATACCTCTTGCCCAATAATTTTGCAAATAAATTGTATCATTTCTGTATAGATCTATTTAGGCTGAATTTTGGAAGGTTCTTTTGTTTCCCCTTCTTTCTCTTTTATCCTATTCTTCACAGGAGTCTAAGTATTATTGTGTTAATTATTATCACATTTTAGATTTACTTGAGATAACTGGAGCAAGCAATGAATATCTACTCCCAGACGAAAAATTACAGCATTGGAAAAGCTTCATTCAGAGAATTTATTGAAGGGTAGTGTGGATGTGATATCATGTGCCTGATCAATGTACAGGCACCCATGTAGGGATACATTTTACCTTTTTTATCTTTAAGGAGAAGACAAATGATGAGAGAAGAAATTGGTCGAAGGATGTGTATGTAGTACCCAAATATTGTAGTTATGCAACATTTTCATAACCAAAGCTAATTGATGTTACTAAAATCCGCACACCTGTAATAAGATCTAGTCATTTTCGGTGATTTCCCCCTCGAAGATGATGTAATTGTTGAAAAAAAAGTCATATAAAATCAATAGTACATATATGAACAACTATTTTCATATGTACCTAAAGAGGGGGGGGGGGGGGGTAATTACTGGTTCAGATCAGCCCTATAAGAGTGCAGGAGTTGGTCCTAGTGGGATTAGTGGATTTATGGGGACCTTATGAGCAGCACAAGAAACATCATAATAACTGTAGCTTAGACCAGGTTTGTGGGTAGTCCATGACCCCGTTTACAGTGAGAGTAAGGCCGGGCCGGGCCCGGGCCGAGCCCGGCCTAAACTTCACTGTAAACGCTCAAAAGGCCAAATGCGGTACCAAAAGCGGCCGCGCATTTGGACCACCTCTGGAGGTAGTCTCGGCCCGGGCTCGGCCCGGCCTCGGCCCGGCCTTCTTTCACTGTAAACGCACGTGGGGCCAAATGCGGTACCAAATGCGATCCCGGAAGTGCGGCGATCATGACATCATTGGATATGTGTCATGATCCCGCGGTTGCTTTGAGCGTTGCATGCATTGTACGGCCTGAGCTGCTTTGTTGTCTTTTCTGCTGAGATTTCCAAAGTTTGTCCGCGTAAATAAAAGTCGGGATAGTGTTTTTAATTCAATTATCATCGTTCATCTCTTGTGCTGTTTCGTTCAAAAGAGCAGGCCATTCCTCCTGCGACGATTCTCCTCACATTGCTCTCTCGTCATCCTCCTGTCACGATACCTTTGAATTCTACGAATACGACCTTCCTCATTCATCCTCTTGTCTTCTCGATCGTACAAAGATATTAAAATTGCGTAGAGAATATGAAATTATCCGATAAGTTAAGCGAGCAGCTGTGGTGTTCGATCGTTCGTCGTATGCATGCGAGCTAAAAAAAATATCGGTACAAATAACCCGCGCCACACTGTTACGTTTACCCACCAAACTACCCACCAAAATAAACGTTTGTTTACATTCAGAGCGCCACTACGACAAAAAATAACTCGGCCCCTCAATTTCGTGCGTTTACAGTGCGGGTCTCGGGCCGGCCTAAATTATAACCTTTCATTATTTTTTGTCGTAGTGGCGCTCTGAATGTAAACAAACGTTTATTTTGGTGGGTAACAGAGTGTGGCGCGGGTTATTTGTACCGATATTTTTTTTTAGCTCGCATGCATACGACGAGCGATCGAACACCACAGCTGCTCGCTTAACTTATCGGATAATTTCATATTCTCTACGCAATTTTAATATCTTTGTACGATCGAGAAGACAAGAGGATGGATGAGGAAGGTCGTATTCGTAGAATTCAAAGGTATAATCGTGACAGGAGGATGAGGAGAGAGCAATGTGAGGAGAATCGTCGCAGGAGGAATGGCCTGCTCTTTCGAACGAAACAGCACAAGAGATGAACGATGATAATTGAATTAAAAACACTAGTATCTCGACTTTTATTTACGCGGACCAAACTTTGGAAATCTCAGCAGAAAAGACAACAATTAAAGCAGCTCAGGCCGTACAATGCATGCAACGCTCAAAGCAACCGCGGGATAATGACACATATCCAATGATGTCATGATCGCCGCACTTCCGGGATCGCATTTGGTACCGCATTTGGCCCAGCGTGCGTTTACAGTGAAAGAAGGCCGGGCCGAGACTACCTCCAGAGGTGGTCCAAATGCGCGGCCGCTTTTGGTACCGCATTTGGCCTTTTGAGCGTTTACAGTGAAGTTTAAGCCGGGCTAATGTTGAAAAACACCCGTTCATATTTTCATCAAGTCAATGAAACTGCATGAACTAGTCAAGACAGCGGTTCCATTGCTAGCACGGGGGGGGGGGGGGGGGGGGGGGGGGGGGGGGGGGGGGGGGAGGGGGGAGTGAGACATTGCGTAATGATTTCTCTTAAAAATAAAACTGACCAGATTCTGGACTAGTCTGAGGGCTGCCAGGGCCGCCCTCAGAGCACATCAAGATGTGGTCTCAGACTGGACCTGTCAGGGACACCTTTTGTCCATGTATACCTAGCTCTGGGCGGTCAGGAGCTTTTTCCCAGTTGAACTGGCGTCTTAGTCATGGTTTGTGACGTCATCTCTCACAATTCACCGACTGGTTTATTTAATATTGATAGTATGTATTTTCCTTTTCTTTGTTTGTTTGTTTGTTTTATTTTGTTATGAGAGAGAGGGAGAGAGATCTGATTTCCTAAACATTTACCAATGTCTAAATTTTAATGATAATAATACGGGGATAAGCAATAGCATATGCTCCTTTTGCAAAACAAAACAAAAAAAATCAAGGGGGAACAGGGAAAAGGATTTAGATAATAAAATTGATAATATTTGATGATAATACATTTATATTAGAGCAAATTAATAAACTAAAATCAGAATTGGAAGGTTTCCGTTTAAAAACAAATGAAGGAATAGCAATTAGATCTCAGATAAAGAGGATGCAGGTTGGAGAAAAACCTAAATTCAGTAATCGACTGAAAATGGTAATATTTTTGAAAGGCAAAATGACATACTCAGGTGTACGGAAAAAGAATCTGATGAAATAAAATTGGCAATATTATTCAATTACCCTGAAATTCCTAACACTGCCTAAGGACAATTGTCAAACTCACAAAAATGGGCACATTAACATTGGTTCTTGAAGGAAACAAACCTAGACATCTAGTACAAAATTGGTGGCCGGTTTCTTTACTGGATGTTATTTACAAATTAACATCAGGTTGTATTGCAAATAGATGCAAGTTTTCTTTTTTTAATACATGAAAATCAAATTCGCAATTGAGAAGCCGCAAAGCTATATTAAAGGGCATATGGTAGTCTTACAGTGCAGACACTCTTTTACGACTGACCAGGGTTTGTGCCTGCAAACTACCTTAAGGGTGTACTTACTGAATGGAGGGGGGGGGGGGGGGGGGCAGATCCCGCGATCACGCGAACTTTCGTTTCCACCTGACCTCGCTCAATGTATAGGGGGGGGGGGGGGTGTAGGCCTACGTAATGATAAGGGGCGTCTCTCCAACAATTAAAACGTCTGGTAGTGACCATTTGTGTATCTGGCGAGTAATTCCCACCGGGTTAATAAGTTTTCCTCTCTAGCTGACCAAGCTGAATTATGGGGGGGGGGGGGGGATTTAGTGGCGGTTGGCAGGCATTATTCACCACTTTAATCGTCAGACAGTAGTCATTTTCGTATAATATTATTTGGACTGTGCCGAACAACTTCCAATTGGTTTAATTGGCTTTCCTTTCCAGCTGATTAGCTCATTTTTTTTTTTTTTTTTTTTAGGGGGGGGGGGACAATTTTGGGGGCGTCTGGCAGGCACCCCATCACTTAAAACGTCTGGCAGTGCCCATTCATGTTCCTTGGGACTACATGGCGAATCTTGTCATATAGGTTTCTTAAGGTTTCCTTTCCAGCTGATCTAGCTCGAAATTGTGACCACTTTGTGACCTCTCACTGGCCACCCGCCCCCCCCCCCCCACAAAAAAAAAAAAATAGAACATGCCAAACGGTCAATTCGTTATATAGGACTATGCGATCTTGATATTCATGCACATGAAAATTGGTTTCCTTTCCAGCTAGGTTGACTCCCTGGCAGAGAGAAGAAATGAAAGAAGAGGAAAAGGGGCAAGCAAAGAAGACGGTAGGACCCCTTTCCGCACCCTCTCCCTTATCAGTGGCCTCGTAAATTTCCCTTAAGTTATCCGATTAAGATAATGATGCCAGTGCTCCTAATAATGGCTGAACTAACGCTACGCCACTGTCTGAAAGTAATCGCACCCCGCCCCCTTCCACTCATTACATCAAATCCATCTTTAAAACAAGCAAGAGTCATATTACCATTTCTCATAGATCTATAAACCGTAAGCATATTGTTTCTCACGTATAACAATATTATTTTCTCAAAGAAGTAAATACTTAAACTTTTGAACCTACAATAAAAAGGCAACATTGTTTCAACATTGATTTTATTAAAATATACTTAGCTCGAGTATTGTAAATGTTAATGGCAGGTTCGATTAACTTCTATATGTATAATATTAAGTTGTCACGTTAATCAAGCAACTACGGCGGTATTCACTTGACTATTCATTTAAAGCCAAAGACAACTGAACACACATGTGCCGTTGAAGATATAGAAGACAACACAATCGGAGCTTCAAATATATTCGTTACTAATGGAGTGCCCTCCCACGGGCGATAAAATGTGATTATTCCGGGACCCTTGCTTAGCATATTTTGTTGTCTCGTATTATTTTGTCATCTAGTTCTAATTTTTACGGGGGAAAAATCAAAACAATATGGAAAATCAATCAATGTGCAAGCTCGGTGGCAAATCAAATCATAGATGAATATGGGAGAAGATGCAAATGGGGCAATGATGATCAAAGAATCGACTAACAAACCAGTAATCATGTTAGTTATCCATGTTTTTATTTTTTGGAAATTTGCATCGAGTTTGTTCCGGTTCACAACTAGGAGGCTCGCGCATTTTTAACATTTTAGATATGCACTCATATCTTATATCACATAGTTCGAGTTTTTCTATTTAAAACTAGAAAGGAACAGTCCGATGAAGATAAACAAAACTACAATAGCAATATCAGTATGTATTATGTCCCTATAAATAGAATACAATCATACCTGTGCTATCTTGCAAAAGAGTCGTCGTTTGATCACATGGGTCTTTCTGGTTTGCGAGGTATGCACCTGCAAAAAAAAAAAACAATTTATTTGTTCGCTCAAGGCCTGGAGCACTGCACATGTGTTTCTTTTCCAATATCTTTTTTTTTTAATTCCTATATGAAAATTTACACTGCAGGATTTTAAAGTAAATTGCTGGCAACCCGCTGCACAGTAAATTAGTATATTTGTCACGGTATTGTACTGTTTATTATACAGTTTAACGCTAAAATGATCTATAACTTGACTGGTAGGAACTAAGCAAACCCTTGTAAATTATAATGGGAATGTCAACGTATCAGACAGACTAATGACCAAAACAATAGAGAAAACGGACTCTAAAGAAGAGTGACCATTATTTTAAGAGCGCCCTGTGTCCTATTGTTTGTCGCACAAATGGTTGAGTCGAAACTCCCTGTCATACATAGAGAAACACTACCAGGATTGAGTTGAAATTCGCTATACCTTTAGAACAGATATATTTCTTTGTTTATCCAGATTTTGAATATCAGACAATGCAGAGTTTATGAGCTATACGAGAAAGGCGATGTGAAGTACGATCCCAGCAAGCTGACACACGCAGTTTGAAAGTCCATAAAAAATGTTAATTTTGTATGAGAGTAAAATCATATTTTTAAATGGTATTTTACCCTAAAATTTTGTTAGATGGTGCATTAATAAATGAACTTTCAGAAAATACCAAAAAAAAACACCTAAAAACAAACTATCCACCCAAACCACTTTTTTCAGCTGTTCACTGCAAAACTCCCATTGCGACTTATTGGTCGGTTTGTGGGTGGAGGGTCACATAATTATAACTGTCAAAATAGAGTATTTAACTGTAAAAGATACAGTATTGTATTGTGCAGCCGGGTTGCCAGCAATTTACTGTAATTCCCAAAGTAATATTTTATAGTGTATTCAAGTTAGAACAATCAAAGAATTCAAATGCAGCTAAATAAGGTACTCATAATTTTCTCGAATTTGATACAAAATAGAAAGAATAATCCGATGGGGATGAAACGAAATATAAATAAAGGTGTGATATAATTATATAGGCTTAGGACTATGATTGTGTTCTCATATGTACCACAATCATACCGGAGCTACTTTTCAATGGGGTCGTCCTTTGGTCACTATTAGGTCTTCATGTTTTGTTAGATATGCACCTTCAAAAGAATTACAATCTAGTGGCACAAAAGCTATTGTGTATTCCAATATGGGTTTTTTCACATTAGTGAGAGCAATCAATGAATTCAAATTCAGCTTATAATGATAATTTAAGCTGAATGTTGAATTCCATACAAAATGAATAGTTTTCAATTAATTTCAAAGCTTTACCTTCCGATAGTTTATCTCCCAGATCAATAAGTCTCACTTCGCTGAGTTTTTTTGCCAGGATGGATCGTGAATGGGAGGTGTCTGTTTGATTGGTCTTCCACTTGATAAGGATCTCCACTAGAGCTTCATTGAAGTTATTGAGATGTTTTCTGAGTATCGATTGACTGATCGCATAGGTATACCCCAGGGCGTTGCACAGTCTTGAGTATTTAGCAGGTAGTATGTCTTCAGCTAATGATATCAACTCCACTTCCTGTAAAGGCTCCATCGTTCTGTGAAACCAAAGCATAAGCCAATACATTAGGCGATTGTATTTCTAATCCCGAAGAGGAGAAGATGGTCGCTATTCATAATACTGTATGAGGGTCGCTATTCATAATAAAGATTGAGGATCTCTATTCACAAACAATAAATAAGCAAACAATATGAAATTAAGAAAGGACAGCCCGACGGTGCTGTGTTTGAGAAGGCCTTAAAATGCATTAGCGGCTATTGTCATTATGTCGCTATGAAGAATGCAAAACCCGTGACCATCATCATTAGAAGAACAAAAAAAATATATTTGGCTCGTTTGCTGACTTGGTAGCAAATAAATAAGCAAATCTTTCCGCAAATTAGCAAGTAGTTTGTAAAAAAACAACAACAAACAAACGTGTAACGATAGAGGATAATGACTGTGTCAGAATGATTTCGATTGTGTAGGCTATAGATTGGAATTAATTTTCAAAAAGTGAACTATTTTTATTAGTGCTCTCCACACTTTGAAAGGCGCTTCACCAATCCTTATTGATTAATGATTAACAAACGAAGATGTCTAATTAATACATCTACATTTGTGCTAATTAACCATGATTTCAGTTTATTAATAAAAAGAAAACTCCATTCCGTGGGAGGAGCCCCCCCCCCCCCCCCCCCCCCCCCCCCGCACACACACACCCACACACAGATCTAGATCATCCCGCTCGGTTTCCCACTCCTTTGTGGAGACCCTAATCCATAGCCATTATCTCAATTTCAATAATAATTGTCCAGTTGGGAGAGGGTGGAGTTGCGGGGGGGGGGGGGGGGGTAATAATTGTCGTAGCTATAGGGGTAGTTGTCCTGGAGATTAATTGTCCAGGGGCAGTTCTCCGGATACGGGCTTGTAAATTGCCGTGATAATTTTTTTTTTGCTTTTATTGGGGGTGGTGGGGGGGGGGGGGGTGGGGGGGGGGGGGGGGAGACCTGTCGTAGCAATATTTTCATAATACTTTTCAGGTTTGTTTGCAGATGTTTTGTTTGCAAATGCTTTTCTGCATTTATTTCATACTCAATGTAAACAAGTTTCTTTCAAACGTAACATATAAAGGATAAGGCGATAAACTTACATATAAATAATTGAGTGTTACATCATGAATGCAAACCATCTTACAGTGATAATAATAAAGTGCATATACCTGGGGATTATGGTTTTGCAGAGAATGTAATTGTATGGAGGGAAATTGAGTTTGGTTTAAGGATAACAAGGGATACAGGACAATCAGGGGTCGATATTCAAAGCAATCATTCATGGTTGTAATTTAGCAGCAGATGTTTCTTCATTAGAGCTTTAAAAGAAAAATGAGAAGAGGCAGATTTTATATTTCCAGGTAGTGAGTTCCATATATCAGGACCATTGTGTCTAATAGTTTTTTGCGCCATGAATAGTCTGGGATTGTTCAAGTGAATATCAGAAGAATGACGAGTTGGATAGGAATGATTGCTGGAGTTCTGAGTGAAAGATTGTTTCGAGAATTTAAACATAAAAATATCCGTTTGGAATACATGAATGTCATTTATTTTAAGTGTTTTGAGTTTGTAAAATAATGGATCTGTGTTTGCTAAATAGTGCGAAGACGTACAAATGCGCAGCGCTTTTTTCTGGAGTAAAAGTAATGAATTGATTCTTGTTTTGTAGGAATTTCCCCATGCCAGGTTACAGTAAGATAAATACGGATAAACTAGCGCATTATACAATATAAATAAGGATTTTTGAGGTAAACTGTCTTTTAGTTTGTTTAATATACCTACTCCTCTTGACATGTTAGATGATATTTATCAATGTGATTTTTCCACGTTAAATTGGAATCTATTAACACCCCCAAGAATTTTGTTGAATCTTTACTAGTAAGGGTAACATCGTCAATTATTATATCGTCGTGGAAAAAATTTGCTGAACTCGCAGTCTTAAAGTGTATGAAGCTAGTTTTGCTTATATTTAACGAAAGTTTATTGCATTTAAACCAATGGGATATATTGATTAATTGTGTATTAATTGTTTCAATTAGTTCATTTAAATCCTTATGGGAATGAAATACATTAGTGTCATCTGCAAATAATATATATGATAATGATGGCGCAGAATGAACAATGTCGTTAACATAAATTAGAAAAAGGAGTGGACCCAAAATGGATCCTTGGGGAACGCCACATTTTATAGTGGATGTTTGTGATCTACTATTATTATATTGAACAAATTGGGATCTATTGGAAATGTAACTTTTAAACCAAGATAGGGTATTTCCCCTTATTCCATAATGCTTAAGCTTTTGTATTAGAATTGAATGATCAATGGTATCGAATGCTTTCGAAAGGTCCATAAAAATTCCAATTGTGTGCACCTTTTTAGAGAGAGATTTAGTAATTTTATCAATTAATTCAAGGATTGCATAGTCAGTTGATAAGTTCTTTCGGAATCCATATTGGTTGGGAGTAAGTACATTATTTGTAGCCAAAAAATAATATAATCTCTTGTAGCCAATTTTTCCAGTATTTTGGATATGCTTGACAGTAAAGAAATCGGACGATAGTTACTTATTAAAGATGGATCATCTTTTTTGTGGATGGGAATTACTTTCGCAATTTTCAGTGCATCAGGAAATATTCCCAAGGAGAGGGATAGATTAAAGATGTGAGTGAGGGGAGATTAACGCTTTTAGGAGATGAACGCTTATTTCATCATGTCCACTTGATTTTGTATCATTTAATAATCGGACAATTTCTAAAATCTCATGGTCATTAGTTGGATTAAAAAACAAAGAGGCGTTGTTATTGTTTGGAAGGTATTGGGAAAAAATGTCCATGGTCTGTTTGAATTTTGGATGCTAAATCTGGTCCAATATTTATAAAGAAATTGTTAAAAGAATGTGCTATTCATCAGGGTTATTAATAACACGGTTATTATGAGTGAATTCTATTTTAGGGTGAGAGTCTTTCTGGCGACCGAGTATATTATTTACAGTTTTCCAAAGGGAACCCGTGTTATTTTTATTGTTTTCAATTGTCCGTGAGAAGTATAATTTACGATAAACGCGGTTAACTGTTGTTAATTTATTACGGTATTTAGTGTATTTTGTATGATTCTCAGTATTTGGTTGACGTAGTGATTTTTTATATAAGATATTTCTAGTATGTATTGATTTAATAATTCCTCGTGTAATCCAAGGATGTTTACTACGGTTTTTATGTAACTTTATTTTTTGTAAAATGATGTTTTTGTTATAATAATATGAGAGCTTATTAATAAAAATTTCATAGACTTTATTGACGTCATCTTCATAGAATACGTCCTGCCATGCTTCTTCATATAAATCATGAACAAATGCATCTATATTTTGTTTTTGCATTCGAAAACTATTTTTTTTCTCCGGTACAATTTGCTTTACTCTAGTTATCATGAATACAGGAAGATGGTCAGAAATGTCATAATACAGTACACCATTGTCTTTATTAATAGGATCATTAGAGAAAATATTATCGATTATTGATTGTGTTGGTTGGTTGGTTTATCGATATGTGAATGGAGAAAATGGGATGACAAGATGTTTATAAGTTGAAGGCAGTGGTAACTGTGAGGGGTTGAAAAATCGATATTAAAGTCTCCTACAATGTATTTGAATTTATTTTCTGTGGAAATTTTATTAAGGCAAACGTCTATACTTTGTAAAAATGATTCAATTTTATTGTTTGGTGGTCTGTATACAACTCCAACTACTGTGTTTTTTGATTTACTATCTATCAGTTCTAGGAATAAGTCTTCAGCATCTTCAATGTGTATGTCCGGTCTTAGCTTATATTTTAAGTCTTTATGAATATAAACGGCTACCCCACCGCCTCTTCCAATTTGGCGATCTACTCGAAATAGATCATAGTTTGGAATATCATGTATAGGTGGAGAATTATGATTCAACCACGTTTCCGTCAATGCGATTAGGGAAAACTGAATTTTTTTAAGGACTGACAGAAGTAAATTGAAATTATTAAAACTTTTGTTCAGGCTTCTAGTGTTTAGATGAATTAGACTAAGTCCATTTGTTGAAGTATTATTGTTTCCTGCATTTAAAGAATTAAACTTAGTGTTAAAATCCTCAGTTGTATAGTAATCACAATGAATATTCAAGACCTGATTATCATTAAGGTCATCATTGTTCATTTTTGTGTATAGATTGTGTGACGTTATCCTCAACTTATGCCCTGTTGTGCTGTGCGTGCACGTGGGTGCGCAGTGAAGGTGGGTACATGGTGTGTTATAAAGATTAAAGTAAAGAGAGTACATTAAAGTATACAATCTTTCAATGCCAAAAGAAAACAAAGGGAAAGGTTATTTGACAGTCTGCCGGGGGTACCAAGGATAAGTAATTGTTGATTAGATACAGCATATAAATATGGAGGAAACAGTTTTAATACAACCATAGCATATAAGATTCTATAGTTTAATAGATGGGGGGGGGGGGGGGGGGGGGGGGGGGGGGGGGGAGAGGGGGGGGGGGAGGGGGGGGGGGGGGGCTGATGGTGCCGGGGTTATGGGTCGTGTAAATTATTGGGGCACAATTGTTCTCTTAATTTGTTCGACCGCCCCCCCCCCCCCCAGCTACGACAAAGCCGTGGGGATGTCCCCCACCCAATATTATCGGTTTGTTTGCTTAATTATTTTTTATGATTAGCGACCCTCTTTTCGTATTATGAATAGCGAACCTCTTCTTCAATTAGGAATAGCGACCCTCTTTCTGCATTATGAATAGTGACCTTCATTTTGTATAATGAATAGAGACCCTCTTCTTCGATTATGAATAGCGACCCTATTTCTGTATTATGAATAGTGACCTCTTCTCATATCATGAAGAGCGATCCTCAATCTGTATTATAAATAGTGACACTTTTCTCCTATTATGAATAGTGACCCTCTTTCCTAAGTATGAATGCGATTGTCTATTAGTATTATGAATAACAATCCTCATGACTAATGACCCTTACAAATAATAAGCCTTTATCTATTATGAATAGCGGTCCTGATGACTAGCGAGCTCACCCTCTTTCTCTCCTGGCCTATTCAGGCTCTGTCGCTGGTTATGCGCACATCGCACTGAGTGAGTTTGACACTGTAATTCTGCGGTAGGAGGATTGGGGGGGGGGGGGGGGGGGCTCCAGAAGAAAAAAAACATATTTTGAACTAAACGCATATCAGAATGGTGATTCTGGCCTGAATAGGGGAGCTCTTATAACGCAATCCTAATTGAGCTACATCCGACCCCAGTGTAAAAACATGTTTAAGGAAAGGAAAACTTAGACCGCGGTCTGTTAAACTTCCATTCATTGTTAAAAATCGACTTTAGATCCAGGGTCACGTTCTAATTAATTTGCACAGAATATGTCTGTACTATAATTTCACTCTATCACTTTTGTCACCTCATCTACAAGTCTTTAATAGGCTGGAAAGTGTTGCTTTAGTGACTTAGCTGGACAGTCTGTTTCGGCCGAAGCCTCATCAGCAACTACATCAACTTATACAAAGTACAGTGTAAGATAGACATTATAATTATAGCGCAGTCAAACAAGCAAACTAAAGATACATGTACGTGGCTTTTTAATGGTACAATAGAATTGGTAATAGTACTGGTACTGGCCGTCATTGGCTGAAGAGGCTTAAACTGTAGTGGGGTAGTTTGAGTCTAGTTTATTACAAGTGAAGGGGCGGGGGGGGGGGGGGGGGGGGGGTTATGTGTTATGTTTTATATCTCCATGCATAGTCTATTTATATCATGTGGCCCGGTGTACCAACCCAGATAAACATGTCTACCAGATTGCTTCATCTGGTACCCCTAGAAATGAATCAACATAGAGAAAAAAATATTTTGTTTCAGTTCTGATTGTTGTTATATCAGTTTCCTTTCCAGGCACGATATTCAATTAACCTTTCATCCTGGGGTGACTCGAACTTTCACATTTATTTCTAATCGAAGTATCGAAGTATTGAAAACTATATTGAAACAATGGCCTTTTAATAGTGTGAATAGATACAATGCCAATCATATTTTCAAAGTCATGAACTTGAGTTAATGTTAATTACTTATTCGGTTGAAACTAAAGTGATATAGAAACAGTTCAAAATTTCATTTGCCATAACCCTGAAATAGCTTACACCCAGCGCATTTACTCTCAATGCATTTGGGATTGAAAGGGAATAGGTGAGCTTGGAGCACTCCATAGGGTTATGTGTTAAAAAGAAGGAAGAAAATCATGAAAACAACAAGTGATAGTAATTAAACTACTGGTGGGTTAAAGAATTGCCCAGTTCTAGGCCATTTTTACCAGTAATTACACTCTAAAAATAGCGAGTAAATTATTAAAGTTGCGTAACTACTGGTTGGCTAACAAAAATGCCCCATTCTATCACCACAGGGTTTGATTAATTTGTGTCAGTTTACTTTACACAACTGGCGGGTAGATATTCACAACAATACTTGTTAAAACAGCGGTGGGGTTTTACCTACTACTTCTGCAATTTTGCCATATTCTTCATTCTAATTTGGTAACAGTAGTCGAACAATTTGGTTGGTCATACATTGACAAAGGGTTTGTACAGGTTTACCGCGTAATTAAAACAAACCCAAAATACTTAAATGTTGAACAATATTGATTGTTGGAAATTCAATGGTTTGCCATTATAACAGCACATTTTCCAATATTCTAAAGGGTTAATCAATCTTTGGCAAATTTGGTCATTTTTTACCGAACCATGTAGTTATGCCATTAGAAAAAATTGTGCGAATGGAATTTAGGCAATTTTTCTTCAACAATAATTGGCGATTTTGTCTAAGTACTGGATAATCACACTGGGCAATGCAGGGGCGGATATAGGGCTTTGTAGGGGGGGGGGGCACACAAATGCAGGTTTGTCAACTTTTGGAAAAGGGAGACCCGTATTTTGGGGGTCTCGCCAGCTCTAGAAAAGTCGGTCAGGGGTGGGTTTGGAGTCCAGTTTCGCGCCTTAAGTCTCTGACAAGCAAAAAAAAAAAAAAAATGCATACATTTCTTCCAAAAGGGGCGGCACGGGCTTGATTTGCCCCCCCCCCCCTACGTCCACCACCGGGGCAAGGTAAATCGCATCATAAAATTAGTGGTGCAGGCTCTGTTGGTAAACTCTCATATTATCAGAGTTTGCATTTGATTGGACTAGCTGGATAAGCATGATAAGATAGATATAGAATAGGATAGGTTAGGATAGATTGGTAAGGATAGGATAAGATAGGATTATAGGTTCTATAAGGAAAATTGGTAGACAGGAACTCGGGAGCCAACTGTGTTCTATATATTTTGAGCTAGGTCGGAGGAAAAAGATAAAATAAATGGGCAACTGAATTTGCCCCACCACATAGGATTTATTATCCAATCAGTTGGGTAAATTTTGAGAATTTTTGGTAATTACTGCCCAATATTTGAGCTTTGTAAGAGTTGCGCAAATGCCTCCTTCGAAATTATATTTTCAACTATCGGCAATTATAGAATTGGGTACGGTAATATCTTTTGGGGGCAAAATTGAATTGGTAAAAATAAAAAAAGTTGGGTAAAAAAAGGGATGGGTAATTATTGGCAGGGTAATTATGGGTTAATCAGAAGTGAAGCATCTCGAGCAATTGATTTTGTGTTTTTGCTTTCTTAAAGCATCAATAAATTATGGTATTTGCACTAATCACCATAGTTTGGGCAATAAAAGCCCGAACGTTTAATGGACAGCATACGACCCGAAGTTGGTTCAGTACAAATTTAACCAACTATTTTAAGAGTGTATACTCCCCAAATGCCTTCGTGGAGGGGGTTGGGGGCTGGGATTGCTCCAGCATAAGCATCGTTGACCAATCTCTTCGGGGTTTATTTCGTCATTGGGTTAGGGTTGCAATCAAGTTTTAGGTTAGGTTAGGGTTATACGGTCAGGTTTAGTTGCAGGCACAATTCCCTGGTCAGTCATAAAAGAGTGTTTGCACTGTAAGACTACCATAGGCCATGTACTCTAGCTGCTCCTGACACAGGACCAACGGGTTACTGGTTAAGACTTCTCTCAAGAATTTCTTTCTTGTTCTTTTTTGTCAAACTGGAAACATATCACAGTTAAGAATGTCCCCCGAAAAGGACTAATCTTCACATTTTGGACCAAACATTTTTTTTATTTCTTGATGATTCATTTCATAATAACTTACCACGCCTTGGACAAAAGTTAAACTGCCCATAAGTCGTCTGTAAAATCCCAATTATTCACACACACACACACACACACACACACACATTAAAGCTTGTTGGAGTATGTTCATGCAGTTCCGTAATTCATGAAAATGATAATAATGTGCTATGCGAAGCAGTTGCAAAAGCAGACATACTTCTTCTTCTCCCCACCTGTATTTTCTTATCTCCATCTATCAGTGTGGAATGCATCCACGGGTACAGGGCTTAATTTGGGGGCAGTGGATTGAAATATGGTTTGGCTCCCATAAATCTACGGAGCCGAAGCGTCGAACTAATTTCTACAAGGTTCTTCCCATTGCCAACGCGCGTCTCGCTGTGTGTGTTTCCATTGATTTAGTTACGCTCGTCAATAGCGCGTCATGAACGCGCGCTGGATTTATCGCGTTGAAATGAGAGTGGCGTTTAAATGTAGAAAGTACAGAAATGTTTTCAACCTAAAAAAATAAAAGAAGAAAATGAAAAGCGTTTTGCAGTAAATGGATATAGATCCAGAAAAATAATATTTTTATCTTTTAATTATTCCTTTTTTTAAATATTAGATTTGGCGCTAATTGTGTTTTGCGATGAAACTCTTCATACTCGGGTGTGATCTCTTCACCTGCCGTCATGCTAGTTATTATGTTTCAATTGTCAAAGAGCGAACACTAAAATAAAGATACTACTTTTCTTACAACAAAGTTTGAAGCGCATGGCATAGACAGAATCCTTAGAAGAATTGACTTTAATAATCAAACTGCAACAAACAGTGGTCACCCCTGTAGGGTTACAGCTACTTAGTGGGAGCATTAATCTCTCACAACATTTTCATAAGTCATATAAATCTTCACAAAATTCAAAGTCGAGAGATTGGTTATCAAAATAAATATATCAATATGGTTTGTTTGCTTGTGATATTTTGACCTGCCCTTTGGAGCGATGTTCACTTTACAACGGGCATGGCGGGCATGAACTCATACAAGTACAGTGTATCCAAATTTGCTATGATTTTATAATGGCTTGTTCACCACCACCACCACCACCTCCACCATCATCATCAACCCCATCATCATCAACACCATCATCATCATTAACAACATCACTATTTTCACCACCGTCATCACCACCACCATTATGAAAAACATAATCATCATCATAAATTAATCATCATCATCACCATCATCATTGCAACAATGGCTGAGTTTGCTCTCATTTAAGGTCCTAGTCTAACTAGATCTTCAGTATAATACTGAAGATCTAGTTGCAATGATGGTGGTGGTGGTGGTGAAAAGCCATTATAAAATCATATATGAGTTAGATATGGATCTAACCATAGATCTTGCCCATCACTAATGTTATTATTTACTGGATAGTATACTTCTACTTCTACGATGGTCCTCACTTAGAGCCTGTTTAGCATCTTGATGAGTGTTTGTGGTTTGGTGTTTCCAGCAATGGACGCAAATGTGTATTTAAGTCTAGTATTTGTATCTAAATCAAGTAGACACATGCAGAAGAACAATAAATGCATATATAGCCCTACAGTTGTTGGTCTAAAGGAATCAAGACACTCAAACTTGCCATAGATCCAAACACAACCAACACCCCTCCTGGGGAACTTTCATTTGTCATAACGAGTATGATTGTAGAGTGGTCAGGCGCCATCTACCATAATTGTGTATGCAATGTATTTATTAATATAGAACTTGTCTACATCAACTACTACTACTACCATGACTACTACTGCCGCCACCAGCGCCTCAAACAAAAACAGCACTACACCTCTAATACTAATTAATACTAATACTGTGTTTCTATTTTCATTTCTCTTTCTATCTGTCCTTGAGTTATTATTTGATTTCTGCAATAATTTCTGTTATGTCTTTCCTTGTGTTATTCTTTGTTTTCTCCTTTTATTTCTGTTTCTGTCTTACCTTATGTTATTCTTTATTTTTGTATATCTTTCTTATGTCATTCCTTAGTTTCTCCTTTTAATAATTTTCTTTCTTGACGTATTGTTTGTTTTTCTAATATACTATTAGTTTTCTTTCTGTCTTGCATTAAGTTATTCTTTGTTTTTCTCCTATTATTTTGCTTTCTTCGTTTTCTGATGTTATTCATTGTTTTCTTCTTTCATTTCTCTTGTTTTCTGTCCTTATTTCATTCTTTGTTTTGCTCCTATCATTTTATTTCTATCTTTCCTTTCCTGATGTGCTTCTTTGTTTTTGCGTTTCAATTCTCTTTATATCTTGTCATATGTTATTCTTTTTTTTTTTTTTTCTATCTTTTCCTTGTATTATTCCTTGTTCTTCTATTTTTCCTTGCCATTCTTTGTTTTTCTTTCTATCTCTCCTTGTTTTCTTTGTTTTCTCCCTTCATTTCTCTTGATTTATTTTATTCTTTGTTTTTCTCCTTCTCTCATCTTCTCTTTATCAATCTTTTCTTATATATTTCTATATGCTAGCACCATCTTTTTCAGTCATTTCCTATATATTTCTATCTTTTTCTTCTTCACGTGACGTCATAGCTGAAACCGGCGTTCACGTTTCAGACAGGACGACACAACCATGGTGGACGCGTTCCATAGTGGACGAGGGAGACGACAAGGCGTAATATAATTATAGTTAATAATGCTTATAGATTGTAGTCTGTTTTTCATTGTCACAGCAGTTGATGTGCATGCCTTTTATCCTCAGAAAATTAGTTTAAGTGATTATTAGATATCTAATTTACAAGAGTCTTTGTAATACAAGTCTGGTTAAATGATAGTAATAGGACTCTTTATTACCTTTAGTTTAGTAAGTATGAGAAATAGGACATATACCCCTTTCCCACTGCCGTCCAAATTTGGTCCGCACCAGGTCCGGACCAAACATATCCGTCGCAGTTGCCACGGAAACCACTTACCCCCCCCCCCCCCCCCCCTCATTTGGAACTGCATACTAGCTAGCTAGCTTAGCTTCGCGCGAAACCCTCGCTCGCTCACGATCACGTACGTACGTGTACGTATGTTTGTGTAAAGTGGACTGTTTTGATTGTGTTCTTCTTCATCATGAAAAGTTTACTCGAGTTGATTTTTTCAGTGCTTTTACTAAACACTGCGATGCAGACATGTTATGACTGCTTTAGATCAATCCTTCCGTAGAGAAGAAAAGGAAGTGAGTGCTGTTTGCTCTTGCTCAAGAAGAAGGGAGTCGCCGGCGTAGGCCTAGTCATTTTCGCCGAAGACTGCTGATGATGATATCGTACCTCGCTGCAGTATATGCAATGGGCAGTACAGCTGACCGACGTATTTGGTCATTTGACAGGGTATCATGCATTTGGTCCGGACCAAATTCTTTGTGCTTTTCACACCAAATTTGGTCCGGACCTGGTCCGGACCTGAAACACCTCTTGGTCCGGACCAAATTTTGGTCCGCACTAACTTTTTGGTCCGGACCAAATGCTTTCACATCAAGATTTGGTCCGGACCAGGTCCGGACCTGGTCCGGACCAAAGCTTGATGTGAAAGGGGTATATGCTCCTTAACCTTAATATCAGTAATCGATTTTCCACATTTTCTTGCCGGTTGCACAGAGGCGTTGCATCGCTGCTCAATGTTCTAATAACGTAGCTCCAGTGTTGTAGTGGTAAATATTTTTTAGGGTATACTCCCTTATACTAATAGCGCAATCCTCAGAGCACCAAGTTACGACGAGGCGATGCACCGTGCTGTGGTGGTGATTCACAAACACAATACCCCCCCCCCCCGTGACCTGACAAGAAAACACACATACACTCACCCTCACACCCACACATATCCTCACACACACACACACACTCACTCACATACACCTCACATGCACCCCCCCCCCCCCCCCCCCCCCCCCCCCCCCCCCCGAGTGCCCAAAACCTATCTACTTCAGCGAGGGAGCAAAGAGACCGAGCGGCAAATTTTTCAATTTTTAACCCTAAAAAAACGCTGAAAAAAAAAAAACGCTGAAAGGCTTTAGAAAGAGTCGAGAAATTCAGCAAGGGTACCTGAAGTTGAGATTTCTTTCAAAAGTTGAACCTTTGCAAATGCTGTTCTATACACTTTATTTATCTTACATTGGGGGCGCAATATTTAGCAGGAGTCATAATTTTATGACACATACATGATATATCGAGCAAAGCAATTACATCTTTATTTTTTTTCAAATTTTGAACCCTTTAAGCTATTTAAGAACAATATAGGCTTACTGGGGCGCGAAATTACGAGATCCTGAAAGATAATAATTATGCGAGGGAGCAAAGCGACCGAGTTTTTGAAAATTTTCGCATTTCAAACCTTCAAAAACTAGATTTTTCGTGCATTAACAGGCCATTACCCCACCTCATATTTTGGGGGGATATAAGGGGGGTTTCCCCCCTTCCCGCTCGAAGCTCTGATATTTTAGCAAATTTGAGAGAAAGATAACAGCTTGTAGCAAACAAAGGCGGAAAGTTATAGTTCGACGAACCGACTGCTTTTCAATTATTTGGAGCAATATTGCACGGTATGTAATAGGGGTGGGTGCAGGAAGGAGGAGTTTCCCTCCTTCCCGCGCGAAGCGCGAAAGCTGTAACGTTAGTTCGACGCCCTGGCTGCTTTTCAGTTATTTTGGACGTAATACTGCACTGTAACAAGGATGGGTGCAGGGAAAGTTCTGACGTTTTAGCAAATTTAAAGATCACATTGCAAGAAAATCACAAATATGGCAATTAATGTTTCACTAGAAACTGGGAAGCTTACAGATGGCAATCGTATAAGTTTTATGTCAACTGCGTATCTGATGATTATAAAAACAACATAAATAAAAGCTCTTCTAAGCATCTGGAATATCCGAGGATTCGCCAGAAATATAGCGATGTTTTGATGTCGTCACACTAGGGATCGATCCTGCTTAAGCAGACGACGTCCTATAAAGAATGAACGTAATTGCAATGCAATTATTTATCAAATTATAAAGAGTTTGGTATATTTAACATGACCTTATTTCACACCATTCTAAAAGGGAAAGTGAAACTGATTCTGATAACTAAAACCGTTTGATTGTAAATACACAGGAGAAGGGTCAATGATCAATGAAATAAACCCCATTTTCAAATTGAAAAGCCCTCCGAATAATATCACAGATTGTATTCGTTCCCTCTTGAAACGCCGAACATGCCCCGGTGCAAGCAGCTGAAAATACAATGGCGTCTTATTTTGTTTACAAGTGACTGATTCCTTTATTTTTTTAACGCTGCATTTTTCATCAAAATAATACCATACACGAAGTTAAGAGTGAGGCAACAGACTAACATTAAGACTGACGCTAGTCAAGTAAGAGAAATAAGTGAAGAGGAGATGACAAAACAGGCACTGAAAAATGTGTAAGATGTTATGGGACATCGTCTACTTAGACAGGACTGGTCCTTCGTGTGTCGTCACACATCTCAGCAGCGTTCAAGGAGCTCTTCAGCTGCTATATCGGGGGCTGTATTTTACCGTTTTATAATTGATAATAATCATTAATTCAAATGTTTCCAAGCGTTGAATTTGGATAACCTTGTATAATTTATGCCATCTATGCAATAATAAGTATTAAGCCAATATTTATTTTGATGGAATTTTCTTGCAATGTGATCTTTAAGAGAAAGAAAACGGATTGTAGCAAACAATTTGTTTAGGCGGAAAGTTATAGTTCGACGCCTTGACTGCTTTCCAGTTTGTTGGACGAAATACAGCATTGTATGTAACAGGGGTGGGTTCAGGAAGGGGGTAATTTCCCCTTCCCGCTCGGAGCGCGAAAGTTCTGACGTTTTATATAGCAAATATGAGAGAACGATAACGGCTCGTAGCAACTTTTTTAGGCGAAAAGTTATTTCGACGTCCGGACTGCTTTACAGTTATTTGGGCGTAATACTGCACTGCAACAGGGATGGGCGCAAGCGGGGGGGGGGGGGGGGGGGGGGGTGTCCCCCTTCCCGCGCGAAGCGCGAAAGCTCTAACGTTTTAGCACCTTTTTAGGCGGAATGTTAGTTCGACCCCCTGGCTGCTTTTAAGTTATTTTGGACGCAATACTGCACTGTAACAAGGATGGGTGCAGGGAGTGGGAGTTTCCCCCTTCCCGCGCAAAGCGCGAAAGCTCTGACGTTTTTGCAAATTTAAGAGAAAGAAAACGGATTGTAGCAAACAATTTGTTTAGGCGGAAAGTTATAGATCGACGCCATGACTGCTTTTCAGTTATTAGAACGCAATACTGCACTGTATGTGACAGGGGTTGGTGTAGGGAGAGGAGAGGAGACACTATGAACACGATGACAAAGAGAGCGGACAATTTATGCAGCTCCTTATTCTACCCTCCACAATAGCTCTAGTAGACAAAAGGACATCCCTTCACTGCTATTATGTGACACCTGTTCTACATATTTTTACAGGATAGCGATGAATGGATGTTCTTTTGTTAACCAGTGCAATTGTGAAGGTACAATGAGGAGCTGCATAAATTGTCCGCTTCTTTGTTCGTCATGTTCATAGTGAGAGTTCCCCCTTCCCGCGCGAACCGCGAAAACTCTCTCACTTCTCCCGCTTTTTCGCTCTTGCTTTTTTTTTTAGTGGCTGAATAGGGGGGGGGGCATGGCCCCCTTGTGCCCTCTGTCTACGCCAGTGGTTGTTATTAGTTATGCATTAGTTGTAGAAGTGAACGCAAGTAGTAAGTTTGTAGTTTAGACAGTGTAGCATTCACAGTGCCCTGATTATAAACACGATTTCAAAGGCATCTTTTTCACAATAAATATCACATCAAAATATAATTAAATCTTAGTTTTCTGCAAAAGGCATCAAGCATTAGTGAGGGTTAGTGATTCGTATTTTCCCGGGTATTTTCAGACCAATCATTGCATCAACCCGTATGTCTAAAATGCACAAACTAATCCAAATATTATCAAACCGTTGTCATAATAATGATTTTCTAGTTCTAGTTTCTGCAAATTCTCATCACCTGTAAAGGTTGTGCTATCATAAAGTGTATGAGGTAATTATTTAATTGTTAATACAGTTTTTTATAAAACACACTGTCACTTCCAAACGTCTTGTTTGTTAAAGAGGCAATGTACAAGTGCATAACATCTTTACTCATTTCATACAATTTTTTTTAAGTATACGCGCGTATACCCGAAAAAGTGCAATTTCTTTTTTACGTATACGGCGTATACAAGCGTATACGCTCCACTACACGACTGCGTAGCTCATAAAGCAGTGAACTCCTCCTGATATGTGTTGACATAATACACTTTACCTGCATTCGATAAAGTTCAATAGAATGTACGGTACCTCGATAGTGTAATGATTATTCCTCAAGAATCCTTATGATCCACAATTACCAGTTTGTGTTACCTATGTTACTGACTACTCTGTTATTATTCAACCCATGTTCCTATGTTTTGCCGTGTTCTTTTCTTTAATAAGATTTAATGTCTTTTTTTCCCCTATACAGTCTTTCGTTGTTTTGAACACGACACAGATATAGCATATATTACATTTAATGTCAGAAATTATTTATTTATTTCCTGGTGAGAACCATTTCTTCCTTTTTATCTCTGTCTCCTTATAACAAAAACGAATTTTGATATTTTCTCCCGACTCTTAACATAAGGATATTTATGAATTAATGCATGTAGGCATTCTACTATAATTTTGTGTCAACACTCATGCATGCTATAAGCACTCAATTTAGCCGAATTATGAGCAGGACTTGCACGACTGCCCCATTTGATACGTATCTTACTGAATAAAAAAAAACAACCTTAATTTTGTATCTTTAAATAGATTTATCAAATACTGAAACCAACTTTAATCATTTTACATGACATATTTGATGTATATTTCTAATGTCAGTTCATATTGTTTTGTGTTAATATATCTGCTTTTTTTTTACATGCTTTTATTTTGTTTCATTCCAAAAATATAGTATGCAATTTAAAACACATAATAGCAGTGAAGGGATGTCCTTTTGTCTACTAGAGCTATTGTGGAGGGTACAATGAGGAGCTGCATAAATTGTCCGCTCTCTCTGTCATCGTGTTCATAGTGTATTATGCTCATCCGTTGAGTGTTTACTTCCGGTTGACGTCGACGGTACGTACACGTCGAGTGAAATCTAAAATGATCAGAACTGTAGTCAACATGGGCAGTCGACGACTTTGACATGCGCGAATTAGTCGACTGGGACGAATTACTAGTCCACTGCTTCTAAAAGTCCCTAATAAAACGTTTCTAGGGGTATCGGAAACCATCTGGTAAACATGTTAATCTGGGTTTGTACAACAGGCCACAGAAAAGATAACAAGGCCTTAGCTATAGAACATAACTCAGTTATTATATTATTGAAAATAAGATATCAACCTGGGAGAAAAAGTCAAAGGCATGTTAGCTGAAAAAAAACCTTGTAGATCAGGTGATAGTAGTCATAAAGTGAAATGAAAATACAGACATATTATTGGCCCATATTCTGCAACATTTGAACCCGACCCCGGATATAAGTGGAAAACCATTTTTGGGACATTTAGCTTTAAGCAAAATAACGATTTTAGAAATCATTGTTGGTGTTTTCAATGAAAATGTTGGTGCATTTTCTTTTAGTTTTTATGATTTATTTAAGGTATATGATTCAGTAAATGGTCTTCTTTCAAGGTATAATAGTCGCAATTACCAGTCTTAAAAAAATAATAGCAGGGTAGTAGTAGTAGTAGTAATAGTAGAAGTAGTAGTAGTAGTATAGGCCTAGTAGTAGTAATAGTAGTAATAGTAGTAATATTAGTAGTAGTATTAATAGTAATAGTAGTAGTAGTAGTATTAATAGTAGTAGTAGTAGTAGTATTAATAGTAGTAGTAGTAGTAGTAGTAGTAATAGAGAACAAGTAGCAGTATTTCAGGGCGGATCCAGGATTGAGTAAAAGAGGGGGCACAAAAATGAAAGTTTTTGAAAAGGTAGATCCGTATTTTTTGGGTCTCGCCAGCTTCTGGAAAAGGGGGGGGGGGGGGGGGGGGGCTGGGGGTTAGGACAAAAAAAAACTTTTTCGCCAAACCTTGAAAAACCTTCAAAAATCGCTCAGTAAGGGGTTATGGGGTGCTGTTTCCCTCCATAATTCCCTGAAAAGTAAAAAAAAAAAAAACGGCGCCAAAAAATGCTTTTACATATCCACCATACTTCCCCTTTTTCTCCTTCTTTCCTTCCCCCTTTCTTCTTCTTTCCTTCCTCCTTTCTTGTTCTTTCCTTCTTCCTTTCTTCTTCTTTCCTTCCTCCTTTCTTCTTCTTCTTTTTCTTTTCCCCTCTTTTTTCTTTTTTTTCGCCGCCAATAGGGAGGCCGCGGCCGATTCGGCCCCCCCCCCTGGATCCGCTAGTGGTATTTATAGTAATAGGAGGATGAGCAATAGTTGTAGTATTAGTAGTAGTAGTGGTAGAAGTAGTAATCATTGGTAGAATGATGTCCTTGCGTACCAGTCGACTAAGTGGACGTGCAATTCTAAAAGTCCCTATTATTGTTATCTCAGAAGGATGTAGCCTTTGTTTCCTGCATTACTTTAGTCCAGGTTCGATAATAAACCTTTCATCCTGGGGTGACCGGAAACTTTCACATTTAGTTCTCATCGAAGTATCGAAGTATATTCAAAACTTATGAGTGAGCATAAATATAGACGTACGGACAAATTTTCAAGAGGGGGCTGACGCCTTTTGCCCAAATATCAACTTTCTAGTTTGTAAAAAAAATTTTTTACACATTTTGTAGCGAAAATTTACAGAATGCGTATTCGGGCACTTCGCTAACAATAGGGACTTTTAGAATTGCACGTCCACTTAGTCGACTGGTTCGCAAGGACATCATTCTACGCCACTGCGCATGCGCCACTCGCCCTCTCCCTGTCCTCCTCCCTGACTTGCAAAATCGAGAACGTGTTCACTTCGTTTTTGCGGTGCTCCGAAATCTTCGACGAGGTTCACGTATATGACGTCATCAGAACAGCTCAACTATCACTATGAACATGACGAACAAAGAAGCGGACAATATATGCAGCTCCTCATTGTACCCTTCATAATTGTACTGGTTAACAAAAGAACATCCATTCATCGCTATCCTGTAAAAATATGTAGAACAGGTGTCACATAATAGCAGTGAAGGGATGTCCTTTTGTCTACTAGAGCTATTGTGGAGGATAGAATGAGGAGCTGCATAAATTGTCCGCTCTCTCTGTCATCGTGTTCATAGTGTATTATGCTCATCCGTCTGGATTGACGTCGACGGTACGTACACGTCGAGTGAAATCTAAAATGATCAGAACTGTAGTCAACATGGGCAGTCGATGACGTTGACATGCGCGAATTAGTCGACTGGGACGAAGTACTAGTCCACTGCTTCTAAAAGTCCCTAAATAGGAGGACATTCGAGCACCTCACTGATCGAATATAAAATGGTGGTTGCCCGAATACTGGAACTTCAACAATCCTCAGTGTGACAACCCGAGTGTACAACATGCACGTTATTATAAATGTATCGAATGCATTATCGGAAAAGAGTATTACCAAGTAGTAAGTATTACAAATTTCAATATGCTCTCAAAAGATACTTTTTAAACTTTCTTTTAAATACAAATATACTTGCTGATTATTGCATATACAAGACTAAACATAATACACAAGCCCCATGTACTTGAAGTGCATAAGAAACACTTGTTTTTGTAGGTCTAATTAATATGCAAGGCAGTGCAGCGATCAAGCCATTATAAATCATGAAACATTGACACGTGACATTTTAGAGTACTAGAAATCTTATTCCTTATGCTTGTAGATAATTTCATGTTGAATTTTATTTTGTGAGACGAGGCGGCAAAATTAATTTCCCAACCACTTTCAGAGAGAAAAGCATATGCGCGACCCCCCCCCCCCCCCCCCCCCCCCCCCCCCCCCCCCCCCCCCCCCACACCTCCCATACACATGTTTTGTTCAATGCTAAGAAACACTGCCTATTTTAACATGTGAGAGATCGTAGTGAGGAAGTGTGAAATTTTAAAGAATGTTGGAAGTTTGGATTAAAGCACGTCATATTATACTGCAAAATAATCTCATTCAATATTTATTGCTGTCTTTCGAGGGGATGAGTTTGCCCTTTCGCTTCGAGACTAATTAGCCTCAAGGCTCAGGCCCACACATCCGGGGTCTGGATATATAGACTGGCTTCCTACAAAGCAATGTTGATAACAAAACAGCTACTGAAATGCGAGGGAGTGTAGCGATCGAGTGAGATTTTTTTTCTTTTTCAGTGTTGAAACTACGTATCTTAGAGCACAATATTTTTGTTCGAAGTTAAACTGCATAATAGTTGATGTCATATAACATTTTTGTCTTGTGCGAGGGATCATAGCTAGTGACCGAGTATATTTTTGTTGAGGTGATTGAGGGGACGAAATCGATTATTATAAACAAGAAAATTTAGATTATTGTATGTTGAAACTTGCACTTTTAGGACTAGTAATATGAAAAATTATGGTCTTGAAAGTAGGGGAGGGGGTGCACACTACACCGAGTGAGTTTTGAAACTGTTTTTACTGCGGGATAAAAAAGGTCCAGACACAACAATGTTTTGAATTAAACGCGTATCAATACCCTAATTCTGGCCTGAAAAGGGAAGATCTTAACGCACCCCAATTGAACTAAACCCGATGCTCCATGTAACAGCATGTTTAACAAAAAGAAAACTTGAGACCTCGGTATATCTTCCATTGTTAAACATAAACTTTAGATTAAGGGTCGGGCTAATTTTTATTTTTGCAGAATACGGGGATATGTCTGTATTTTCATTTTATACTCTAACTCTATCACCTGATCTAGAAGTCTTGCCGCTATCATGCCTGGGACCTATACTCCTAGGGTGGTGATATTTTCAATAATATAGCTATGTCCTTGATATTTCATGTGGCCCGTTGTACCAACCCAAATTAACATGTTTACCAGATAGATGGCTTCCGATACCCCTAGAAATGTTTTATTATTGCTATCTGGCTAATTTTAGCCAACCAAAGTAGTGGGCACACGCGGCCAGTCAAGATATTGTCATTGCAAATCTGGTATTTTGGCACTAAATATATTCGCTCGAACCTTGTTATATCATTCATGTGCATTTTTTCGAAGTTACATTTGGGTCTGCGAAATCTAATTATCATTGCAACAGAATATCCTCCCTTGTACTTAACCATGGTTATGCAATAGAACGGAATTTGATTTCTTTCCTCGTTCGGAAGAATGTCTTTGGAAGGAGAGCACGTATTTTGTCATGTTTGTTGTGACGGCATCAAAGCTCGCTTCAAAAGGAAGCTGTCTATGCCTCCATCTGTTTGAACCCCCTTGGCATAACCCTGATAGCTTACACCCTGCGTATTTACCCTAAATGCACACTGGGGATTTAAGAGGAATGGGCGGGCTAGCTTGCAGCCTTTAATTTACGGTTTTGTGTTAATAATGAAGGAACGAAGTCATTAAAAATAATGATAGTAATGGCACCAATCGAAGTTGTGTCTTGACTAGTTCATTACAGTTTTGCGAAGGCAACATGTAGGTTTGTCCTTTGAATGACTCTTGTGTTTTCTTGTCGTGTATGGGTTCTGGAAACTTCGTTTAAAGAAAGAACAGCGAGCCCATAGGGCACGCTTTTTGAAACGACATAGCTCCTGACAACGAACAAAGCACGCCGTTATCCTGTATGGTGCCTCCTCAATATATTTACGCATTTTAACCTTTTTCTAATAACTATTCCACAGTGCAAACCTTCAACTCTCATTTATACCTCCTTTCAAACCTGAGAAAAGCGACAGTGGCTTTTTCGTTCTAAAGGGGGGGGGGGGGATAATGCATACTTTTCTTCAAAAAAGGGGGCACGGGCCCTATGTGCCCCCCCCCCCCCCCCCTTAGGCGGGGTTTAAGCCAGGCTTAAAGGTGAGCGGCTTTCCAGAATACGGGCCATATTCATTAGATATCTGAATCGGACGGGTACCAAATGTGCAATATTCCCCAAGCATCCAAAGCAACATAGATGTCATCCATACATAGCATCATTCGGACAGTTCGTCGAAAATGCTTGTACCCTATAAAATATGAAGAGGTGTTTTCTTGCTTTGTGTTTGCTTGTCTATTTGTTGATTGTTTTCCCTTCTAAATATATTTCCTTTTTTCGTTATGCTCAATGAACAATATTATACTACTTCAGAAAAAGGTTTGCGGTACAACCATGTGAGTTGGAATAACTCCACGTTCCGGTCAGAATGCTCTGGCCGTCGTCAGGAGAATGAGAAGAGCGAATAAATCAGCAGAATTTATATATGAAGCAGCAATTCACTAAATAAAATGGATGCAAACAAATAACATAGAAAGAAATAGTAACAGTAATATCAAAGTACCTATATTGAAAGGATAAATAACATCAACCAGCCTTGACGACGAGTTAAAACACATCAAAGCAGCCTTAGTCAACAATGGTTTCCCTCCTCAGGAAATACGCACATCTGTCAACAAACCCCATGCTACCCCACCAACCAGACACATCTCGTCCTGCACTATTCCCTTCACAGGTCATGTCTCTCACCGCATTCAACGAGTCCTGCAGAAGGCCAACATACGGGTTTTCTTCAGTTCTAAACACAAACTTCACAAGTCTCTCTACACACACAAAGACACAGCTTCTCCCGACAGCAAACCAGGAGTGTACCGCATACCATGTTCCTGTGGTCAGGTCTACATCGGAGAGACTGGGAGGGACATCAAATCTCGCATCAAGGAACACCGTGCCCATGGGAGACTTGGTCACTACGACCGATCTGCCATTATCAATCATTCTGTCACTCGTGATCACCAGATTAACTGGGAAGACACCAAACTTGTAGCCCCCGCTTCCAACTGGTATACCAGGAGGGTCCGTGAAGCCATCGAGATTCACAAACATGACACAGTTACACAGGACAAGGGTTTACAGATCAGCGACATTTGGTTTTCACTCTTCCAATAATAACTAGTGTTATAATTTTTATGTATTTTAACCACAATTGCTTCCCTCAACAGGATTTCATGTTTCTCTCCTCAACTTGTTCATTACCTTTGTTTTGTTGTTTCATTCATAACATTCATTATATTCATCATTAGGATACTCATTCTGATGTCATTATTTCACCCTTTTTTTTCCACATGTATGTTTTAAATTTAATATCTTTCCTCAACAGGATGACTTGTTTCTCTCCACAGATTATCTCCAACAGGATTTCATGTTTCTCTCCTCAATTTGTTCATTATTTTTTCATTTTTTTCTCTCCACAGCCTTTCACAACATTTATTATTAGTATACTTAATATACTTATTAGTATTCTGTTGTTAATGTTTCACCTTTTCCATATGTATGTTTTAACCTTAATTTCTTTCCTCAACAGGATGCCATGTTTCTCTCCACAGATTACCTACGGTCCCAATCCCCCTTTTGTTTCCAGCTTATCCAGACGGTTAATTGATTTCTTAGTCCTATTGTTCACTTGTTTTCATTGTTTCTTTTCAACGCAGGATTCGTTTGATGTCACTTATCCTTTCAATGCAGGTACCTTGATGTTATTTATCCTTTCAATATAGGTACTTTGATATTACTGTTACTATTTCTTTCTATGTTATTTGTTTGCATCCATTTTTATTAAGTGAATTGCTGCTTCATATATAAATTCTGCTGATTTATTCGCTCTTCTCATTCTCCTGACGACGGCCAGAGCATTCTGACCGGAACGTGGAGTTATTCCAACTCACATGGTTGTACCGCAAACCTTTTTCTGAATTACAACTTCACCATGCAAACCTTCAAATCCAATATTATACTACAATGAACAAACTTATTCAGTCATTTATTTCATTTTTTTTAACCTCAACCTTTTTTATTACCCTTTTGGCTTCCCGTCTTCAACCATTTCCGTTGTCAATAGTTACACAGCATATCAATCTCTTTTTCCTTAAACTATTTCACCACCAGGCGCTTTACATGCTTTCCTGTTATAACTAGATCAAAGACCATTCAATGCCCGTTATCCTTCTCATCGTATATATGTCACTTCTAAACCTTTTGCTTTGCTTAATTTCTCCATTATTTCGATTTATCTCGATTGAATGTTTTCTATTTTCTTTTTTCTTCAATCACCCCTTTGTTCGGAAATTTCATCTTTTGTTGAAAATCTTTATTTTCTGTTATTCATCCCTCTATACGACAACTCTTATATTTTGTGCATCTCTTTCTTTCTTTGCTTGCATCTTACATCATAGCCTCTAATCAAGGCGATGTGTTGATCCCCTTTTCGATCCTCGAAACCCGCCGAATCATCCTCTGATTATTGCACGGGAAGTCTTGCTCAGCACATAGCCTCTACGCACCCGTCAACGTTACTTGTTGTTTTCTTATGTTTAACTTTGAAATATTTCGTCAATTTTCTACGAAAATCTTTCATGAATAAATCAGTTCCTGGTAGAGAAAAAGAACCAATCAATAGCTTCTGTGACGTGACGTGATTCCAAACATGGGGAAAGTAAAAATTTGTTATCGCAAATAGGACATGATAATTTCCGCGTATATAAGAAAAGTATGACTGTTGACCATTTTCTTTTTGGAAAATTAACAAACATCTATTTGTGAGTGGAGTTTTTATCAAGAGAAAAGCAAAGTATACATAATTTAAGCTTTATCCCGTTATCTGCCCTATTTGGTCCCCACTGAATAATGGAAGAGCTCAACTTTTTTTCCGTTCCGGTTCCTTTTATTTGATTGGTTACAGGCGTTGAACATTAGCGTTCAGTCAACGGTTTACGTTTAAATCTTGCTGTGTGTTAAAAACGTCAACGAGTCGCGTACTGCCCTGTTTGGGAAGGTTGTTGAATGATGCATGCAGTCTCGGTCGTCTTGAATATATGAATATTGATGACGTTGACGGGTGATTAAAGGCGGCGTGCAGCAAGCTGCACGCTTGTGTCGACTTCATGCGCAATCAGAGGACTATTCCGAGCGTTTCGAGGATCGACCAGGAGATCGACAGAGCAGCACAGCCGCCTTGATTGAAGGCTACTTACATCATGAAAAGAAACAGAAATACATTTATTATTTTTGTTACTTAATACTCTATCATTAAATCATGGAAACTTTTTTTGACAATCTAATGACAAATTTGATTTGAAATTTGTTCAAAATCTTCTAATCCAAAAAGGCAAATATAGAGGAACAATGGTTGATAATAGAAGCGTTCATACAGACGATGTTAATTTGCACTATTTCCTGGTAATGTATATTTGTATTCTGAGATTACCAATGAAATATACAATATAATTGATTGAATTACAAAGGAAAAGTTAATATATATCAAATAGCTCCGTTCAAGATACGACCTCGTATTTACATACGTTTTCATCAAGCAAGAAGCAGTAACGAAGTTTAAACTTGGAAATATTTGACATTCATGAGAAGAGTAATGAAAACAAAATGATAAATCGAAGATTTTTTTTTTTTATTAATTAATATTTTGCTGCACCCTAAATCTAAGACAGCTCCGTAGCAGACTTAAGCCAATAAGGCAGTTTGTAATTATAATTTGCGCATGTGCAGATAAAGGTCGTATTGACCTTTATATGCTGTCCTTTGAACGCACCACGATGCGCGCACCGGTATGATTTTTCATACAGGACAACATTGCCTTATTGTTTTTAGTACACTGCTTCATTCCATTATTATGGTCTTAGCAAAGCTGTAGCCGAAAATGATATATAAATGTTTGTGAAATGGAATATTTGTACAAATGAACCTCATTTCACCTTGCAAACTAATGTGTAAACTTCCATGCACGCGAAATACTTTGCAGCGGCCAATAGAACGCAATTGTTATGTTGATGCTTATCATAATTGTTTGCTAATAATAATCTGATAGACGTAACTGTAAACCTTTATAATTTTTATAATGTTTACTTCTTTGAAAAAATATTACTTGTGGTATTGATAGAAATGCGGTACAGTAGGCAATGGCATAGCTCACAAAGAGCTCTACAAAGACTGTGTATTGGGGCTTGTGTATAAAAAAGGCCCTTCTCGCTCGCCAGAAAGGTGTTTTTCAGACTTTGATTTTAAGCATTCAGCACTTTTTCCTTAAGGACAAAAATTGTGAACAGAAAAGCACCACATCACGAAACATTCAGAATCAAATCGATAACGTAGGACCGTAGCACACAATCAAATAGGGGGGGGGGGGCTTTAAAATTTTGAAAATTAAGGGTTTCGACTCTTACTATTTACTTTATTTGGAATTCAAGAGCTACGATCATATTTTTTAGAATCTTACTTAGAAGATATTACGACTGTCTATCTTTATATGCCATTATTGTTTATGTAAAAAAACTGCAAATTTCATTTTACAATGATTGCTTTGCCATATATTCGTAAAATCTTTCTATGCCTAAAGTTGTCAAGTAGTTTTGTACGGAGTAAAAGGCTTTTTGGTTAGTTGATAACTGCATTCATTTGTTTTATGAATAATTTTCTCAGTTTTCTATATGAAGCAATGCATAGAACTGTTCTATGAAATCTTTCCCTACACCCGCCAGAGAAGTGTTTTCAATCTGTGATTTTAACGTTCAAAATTTATCCAGGAAAACTGGAATTTCAAACTACGGTAGTTATGTATTTCTTTAATACGGGATCAATTAAGAGTGCATTATTGTTGGATATTGCTGGATAATACAATAATATTTCAGCAAGACAATGGACCCTTTCATAAACCAATATCTACGAGTAAGTAAATGGGTCTCATATCTTTTTGAAGGAAGGTGTTAGTGTCCGCCCTAGTCATTTATTATCTACGACTGAATGCGTTCAACACATTATACAGAATATGTTTTAGTATTCAGAGCTACGGTCACAAAGGTTGGTACGAACGATGCGTTCGAAAATTAGTGACTGTTGAAAGTTTGATTTGAACTTCGTGTGTTTGGCTTAATATACCCCTAAAACTCAACGATTGCACAAATTGTGTACCTACGCCCTACGAGCACCTTACGAACGCCTTACAAACGCCAGGAATCGTTCGTAAGAGCGCTGTACGGATCTCCGTTCGTAAGGCGTTCTTACGCACGCCGCAAGAGCCCTCTAAGAACTACTTAAGGCGTTTTCACGATTATCGTAAGAATTTAAGGCTTCTAGAATTGTCTCTGGACCCTACAAAATCTTCCTTGGTTCTTACGATGTTCTTACGACGTTCGTACGGCCGCTTTACGAAGAGGGGGTTTCTTACGACGTTGAAAAAAATCTTGGACAAGACCATCGACCAGGCTGCGAACTTACGAACGGTCTACTAACGGTGTACAAACGCTGGTTTCGTACAGCTTTCTTGAGAAGATCTTACGAAATGGTCTAACACTCTAAAAAATCAAGTGCTATTTTTAGCACCTCAAGATTTGGAGGCACCACCTGCAAGGGCACGCATAGGGACTGCACAAATTGTGCTAAAGTAGCACTTGCACAAGTGCTAAAATTCAACACCAGTCCAAGTGCTACTTAAACACTTTAAGTGTAAGCCTTTTTACACTTCTGGTGCTATTAGACGCATGCAGCTCGCAAAACCACGCTTCTAGTGCATTAAATAACCCATGTTAGAGCCCCCAAAACGGCACTACTATTGCTAACACTTTTGCACACAATATAGTGTTAAAGAACAAAAAAAAAATCACACCTATAGTGCTGAAAACTCACCCTTCTATAGTCTGTTAAACAGCCCTACACTATTAAGAGTCTAGATTTTATTTTTAGATTGATATGAACTGGTTGTATACATTGATGATGGACTAAAACCATGGCTGTGGATTAAATCATCTGAGAATTACTTTAGACCAAGAAGTGGCAATTTTGGAGGTTTAATTGTTCCATTTAGGCAATCCACAATCGTGACCAAAAAAAAAGCACACACACCGCCTTCCAAACTGCCCGGGCCGCTAAATTTTTTTTCACACGAACTTTTTGGCCCGGGCCCGGCCGGCGCGGTCGATTGCGCCCCATGCCTGGCTGACCCCGCATGATCAACAATTTTCATGTCAACGACAACGCGTACCGTAGACGGTTGGCCACACCACACATGCTGAAACATGGCATTTTCACTTCATTGCTTTTCATCATGTTTCATATCCACCACCACAAAAATTAATGTAAATATCACATTATTTGATGCCTTTATTCGCATAAAATTACAGAAGTTCTAAATTTAATGTCTTAAATTTTTACTTACCACGCCATGCCTGTGCAGCAGATGATGGCTCTTGCCTACAGTTGCGTAATATCGTAATTGGCCCATGAGCAACTTTTTGCAAATGACCTTTCCCTTTTTTCATTAGGATAGGCATTTTTTCAAAGAAAGATAATACGTAAGTTTGCCGACATAGCAACCTACAGAATTCAAACTCTATGAAAGAAAGACATCGTAGACCAGGTGACTAGAACAGCACGTCAATAAACACTTGGCATGCTTGGGAAAGCGCATTGTTACCAAGTTGGCTATCATTTGGCAGACTGTCAAATACCAACCATCAATGAACACTTTGTTGCTTTTCAGTGGATTTAATGAAAAGTATAATTAAATGAATATATGAATAATCATTACACCGTCGATGCTTATCTCAGTGCATTTTAACGAAAATGCCAGTTTATGTCAAATGACCTTTATCTGCTCATGCGAAATCCTAATTACGAAATCGCTTATTAGCACAGAATTGTGCAGGTGCTAAAATCACGGGACGTTGGTCAGCACTTGAAGTGTAAAACGAGCGTCCTAACATTTAGCACTTACTTTTAGCACTCAATTTTCTGCACCTTATCATCTCCCAGACGCAAATGGCACGTGAGGGGTTAGAAATAGCCTGTCAAGTGCAAACTTCAAATTAGCACTCGTTTTTCAGCACTTCACTTTTTAGAGTGTAAAAATCATTCGTACGGCATTCGGAGCAGTTTTAATGGTATTTGTGACCGAGGCTTTAGTCGGTAAAATGTATTTTTGTATGCATTACCCATTGGGCAGTGCCACAGTGATAATTTGATTCAGGGCTGGCGGATACTTTTAGGTTCCTCCATTATGATACAAAATTGATTGATTTGATAGGTACCTTCATTAGTGCATATGAGCGCATACAGAGCAATTGCACAGCTTTTTTTGTTTATTTTTTTTTTCATTTCATTTCAGTCTAATCTTTCTTTCTCTTCCACTATCTCTCTCTCTCTCTCTCTCTCTGATGTTATAATATACTCACATTTAAATGGATGTAATCCGATGATTAGAAATAATGTGGATCCTGTCCTCATAAATGTTTCCACGAGGTATAGAAACTGGTGGTGTGGTTGTGGATCGTCTTTAGCTTTGAGAGAGAAGATTGAGAGGTTTTCAAAAGTTCATTTCCAAGATTTGCTAGAGATGATTTAAACGCACACTTTATCCTATAACTCAATAATCCAATGTGTTATCCGTTGCTAAAGTTCTTTTTTTCTGACTCATGTTTTCCGAGGTGGAATATTTCGGCGTGGAATCATATACGAGCTTAGCAGAGATGAATGGTAGAGCAATCTAACAAAAGGAAATTGTTAGACCTGTTGTGACTTTTCTCTTGAAATAGTTACGGGCAATTTGCAGTGGTGTACATGCAGACTGGTGATCTCGATCATATTTGACAATAAATAATAATGTATTATTCTTTTAAGTGGGCATCACACGATTTTCCTCGTCCGTTTGGATGGACGAATTTATTGTTAGGTGACCTGTGCAAAACTATGCATCAAACGTTACCATGTTCTTCATGTAATAGGTTACGAAAATGAAATATGCAAATGAAGGCTCCCCAAGGAACCAATGAGTATCGCCCTGCATTCCCCAAAGCTAAATAGAGCTACTTTTGCACACGTCACTATTATAAAACCACAAGGCAATGAAGGCAGAAGCACCTCCCTTTTCGTCGTGTAGATAGCGGCATAATTTTAAAAGGTTTATTAGTTTAGAGCAAAGTTTGTGTATTCACTCTTTACGACACAGAGTTTGTATTGGAGGAGAGTTAGTATGATCCCTCAACACACACACACACACACACGGTACGCCCACACATGCGCGCGCACAAGCACGCCATAACTCTTTTTCATCTGCACTCCCCGGACTGAAAAATCAACTTCTTTTAATTTTCCCATTTTTCTTTTGAATTTAGGATCCAGACATGGGCTAAAATATCTTAAGTATCCTAAGGTTAATAATGCTACCCGGGGCAATCCATCCTCTCACCACCATCAGATGAAGCCCCATTATTTTTTTCTCTCATATGTTTTTGACATTTTATACACAAAACTATTCTTGACTCTTCTAACTTGAGCTAAGAGTGCAAGCACACAAGTCTGTTCAGCGACTCATCTTTTTATTATATATTTCCTCCAACACACCATGTCAGATTGACCGGTTAGCACGTAGTCATCAGTTAGGCTTTATAACATATCAGTTGTTGATGGCACTGTAAACTGGCTGTCAACCAGCATTCCCGTATGACTGATCTTGACAGAAGTTGGCAACCGCACGCAAGAAGAAGAATCTAGTGTGAGAAACGAAGTAGTCCTGATACGTAAAGTATTATTGTGAAAAAAGAGAAGGCAAATGATATTACAACATTATAAACCTGTTTTAAACAATGACAAAAATGTGTGTTATTTTGCCTTGTCTGTATCATGAATAAAATAAATATTTCACAGCTGTAGGGAACGATGCACAATGTTTATGTAATCTCTATTCCCACATGCATCTATACCCCACTTGTTCCAGCGGGTTCTGTTGAATCTTCATGAATGAAGAAACTGTGTTTTTGATTATATCCCTTGAGGTTTATCACGAGTCTTACATTTGCTATATGAATCATAATGGGCAGATATTAAGAGTGGCTTTTAGCAAAGTAGGAAATGAAATCTACGACATAGGCCCGATTAGCTATCCAGTGTCTATGGAGAATAGTTCAGTTTGTAACTACTGTGGTACCAAAGACCCTAATTATTCAAATCTGTTAAACATAGATAGGTTCCATCTTAGGCAATATATATAAATCACCCCTAGAATGATATGATGATTCATGAGGTCTCTGTTCCCACATTCTTTTGGGGAAAATCCACCTGTGTAGCATGAAATGCATTGTTGATGATAAATAACCCATAATTGCATAATTATATAACACTCATGATCAATATCTGTTATTGTTCTCGTTGATACAAATGATATTTTGTCTGCTTATACGCATATTGCATCTCCTAACTGGAGTGTTGTCCTGAATGGGGCTGGTAGTACAGGGGGAAATTGTCCAGGGGGCACTTGTCCTAGAACCATCCGTACCACGTATACAGTCTGTAGCATTCTGTTTTATATTGTTGCCTTCTGTTTTATGCAGCTATAGCCAGCTAGATGGTTACACCCAGGCACAGCCTGTAAGATTCCTTTCAACAAGGATATTAGGCTTCCTGTTTTTGCTATAGAGCTTCCCGCTATTCTTGGATTTCAGTTTCGATTTCTATGGTATATTTGTGTGTAATCATCATTCTACTTTAATATATAATTATTGATTTGATGCCATTTTAACTCTACTCTTCATCATTGCCTTTTATATACATTTCGAACATATATTTAAAACTTGTATAGTTATAGGACCTATGTTAGATAATGGATTAATGAAAGATGTTAGACGCACCATGTTATCCTATATTCATACGACGCATTGGTATGAGAGCATTCCGATACAATAATAATAATAATAATAATAATAATAATAATAATAATAATAATAAATCATTTATAGAGCGCAAAAACTATATTTATATATTATACTGCGCTGCAAGAGCTCCTAGATGCTATTCTAATGGACAATGTTATATATGATTTAATACATGGCCATAAATGATATTAAGTCAACTTTTAAACAAATAGGTTTTCACGTTTGTTTTAAAGCTTTGTTACGTTTGAGATGCCCTAATATCTATGGGTAATTTATTCCATAGTCTAGGAGCTGCACAGAAAAATGATCGGTCACCAAGTGTTATTTTTGTTCTAATTTGGGGAATCTGCAATGTCAGCGTGTCTTGTGTACTACGAAGATTATGACCATGGGTTTGAGATTTTAAATTCAATAATTCAGTTATGTAACTAGGGGCCTGACCATTTAGTGCTTTATAAACTACCATTAACATCTTAAATTCAATTCTTTTTCGTATGGGCAGCCAATGTAAAAATTAATGGAATAATAATAATAATAATAATAATAATAATAATAATAATAATAATAATAATAATAATAATTTGATTTGATTTGATTTGATTTATTCACCAACAATAACATGTGTACAAGATTTGTCACACAGTAAATATTGTTACAGGATTGAAACTTAAATGATAATAACTGGTAAATGGGACCAGAAAATAGCACACGTGCTAGTCGAGCCTGGCCCCTCTACAAAATTTACATAATAGAAGATATTCATTCCATTACAAACATAACAATTACAACCACATACATAGATAACATGGTGTTACATGTTCATATACATGTATATAGAGAGTAAAACATTATACTTCATTACTTAAAAGATGTTCTTTTAATGATTTCCTAAAACTACTTCTGGATGATTTCAATTTAATATCAGTTGGTATTCTATTCCATATATCACTTCCTAAAAAAGAAAGAGAAAATTGTCCTTGGGTAGTCCTTAATTTTGGTAAATGTACCTGTCGACCTGTTTTTTGTCTCGTTAAATAATTGTGCTGTATTGTAGCACAATAGTCTATTAAAGAGTGGGGTAAGTTGTTATTACCCAGGTCATACATGAAGGTTCCTACACATAAATAGTGCATATCAAACACATTGAGGATCTTTAATTCTCGAAATAATGGGCGAGTATGAGCTCGCCAGTGACTAAATGTGATGGCACGTACTGCCATTTTTTGACTGCAAAGTATACAGTTTAAGCTACTCTTGTATGTACTCCCCCATACCTCGATTCCATAGGTTAGATGTGGCTCTATAAAGGCCTTATAT
This sequence comes from Heliocidaris erythrogramma, assembly GCA_025617745.1. Classification (NCBI taxonomy): domain Eukaryota; kingdom Metazoa; phylum Echinodermata; class Echinoidea; order Camarodonta; family Echinometridae; genus Heliocidaris; species Heliocidaris erythrogramma. The sequence goes on along the minus strand of CM046863.1, from coordinate 59,214,117 downwards.
AATAAGACCAATGTATATTTGGGTACAACATGTCGCAGGCGGAATAAAATTCCAACTCTTTTCCGTATACATGAATTAATAGCTCGGATATGATTGTGCCAAGTCAAATGTTTATCAATAGTTATACCTACAAAAGTTGCTTCATCAGCCTCGTCAATTACTTCTCCACCTATTTCTAGTCTACCTGCTAATGTGACTTTTCTCCTCCTGCTGCTAATTAACATAAATTTTGTCTTCAGAGAGTTGATAGTAAGCTTATTTGCAATGCACCATTCGTGTATTTTCTTTATATTGATATTTATTTCATTGGCATCAATCTCCTTTTGATTTGCTGGAAATGTGTGAAACAAGTTAGAATCGTCTGCAAATAGTCTGAAATTGAAAAAGTTAGAAACTGACGGTAAGTCATTGATATAAAGTAAAAACAGTGTTGGTCCTAAAACTGACCCCTGTGGAAACCGCATCTGATTTTCATTTTGCTGGAGATTATTTCTCCACATTGAACATATTGATACCTGCCTTCTAGATAGTCTTCAAACCATTTCAGCGGAAGACCCCGTATACCATAATGAGAGAGTTTATGTATCAAGACCTTATGATCTATGGTATCAAAAGCTTATTTGAAGTCAATAAAAATCCCAAGTGTAGCTCTACCCTCATCCATTGATTTCAAAAATGTTAGACAAGTTTATCAATGATAGTTTTATACTATATATTTTTTTCTAAATCCATATTGATGATGGTAAAAGGTATTGTTTGATTCTAAAAATTGTATCAGCCGACCATTTGTTATTTTTTCAAAGACTTTACTTAACACTGGTAAAACCGAAATTGGTCTGTAATTTCCAGGTTCCTCTTTTGGTCCCTTTTTTTGAATAGGTGAAACTTTTGCTATTTTCATTTCATCTGGCATCCTCCCACACTCTAAGGATAGATTAAAAATATATGTAAGGACACGTGCTATGTAGGCAGCACCATCTCTTAACAATCGTCCAGGTATATTGTCATAACCACAAACCTTTTTGACATCTAGATTCAAGAGATGATTAAAAACCTCAGCCTCAGTAACAGGCTTCCAAAATAAAGAATTATCAGCTTGTACCCCTAAGTAAGGTATATGTGACATACTTCTATTTGGTAAGGTATCCGCTAAGTTCGGACCAATATTGACAAAGAAATTATTGAATTCATTTACAATACCATACATAGATGTAATGAGTGTATTTCTTCCATTGACCTTTTTGATAAGCCTGTCTATCTCAGCGACTTGCGACATTTTTTTCTTTCCGACTAATAATTCATTAATGATACTCCATGTCTTACTAGTATTCCACCGGTTTACATGTAATAAATTGCTATAATATGCTCTCTTTGCATTCTTTAATACCGTAGTCAAAATATTTCTATATTTCTTAAATTTTTTCACGACATCTTCATCATGATTTGTCCGTAAGACTTTGGCATACAACTTTTGTTTCTTTCTTATTGATTTAATTATCCCTTTCGTAATCCATGGCTTCCTTTTGATATCTTTCTTTTCCCCAATTCGTTTAGTTATCAGTGGTGCATGTTTATTACAGATATTTGAGAAAATTGTACAAAAAGTAGAGTATGCAACATTCACATCGTGGCAATTAAATACCTCCTCCCAGTTCGAGATATAAAGTTCTTCTGTAAATTGTTCAATATTGTATTTCTTATAGCACCGATACGTAATATTTTTCGGATTCGAGCATTCCTTGGCTATGTCCTTGAAAATTACAAACACGGCAAAATGATCGGAGATGTCAGTTTGGATGACTCCTGAATGGCATTCAACCATATCAATGTTTGTATAAATGTGGTCTAATAATGTAGATGATTCTTTGGTTACTCTTGTCGGCGATTTAATTAATTGTCCTAGTCCCACACATTGTAGAGATGAGGTGAAATCATCCACTATTTCTTCTACACTTAACATATTCACATTAAAATCACCTAGGAGTATACATTTATGTTTATCAATTTTGAGTTGTTCCAGTGTATCTAACAAACTGTCTCGGAACTCTTTAACATTTGTACTAGGTTTTCTATACAGTACAGCCACGATTATTGTAAGTGCATTAGTGATGTTAACTTGTAACCAAAGAGATTCTGCATGGGCAATACCGCAATTTAAGCGGGTGTACTTTAGGACTGATTTGATATAAGCTCCAACCCCTCCTCCTCTCAAATCATTTTTCCGACAGTCTACTTCAAGAGTATAGCCTTGTAAACCTAAAACAGAAGTACATGTATTAGTTACATCCCAGACTTCAGATAAACCAATAATGTCAAATTTAGTATGGATACAATCTTCATACACCAGTTTAAGGGCTTCAAAATTTTTCATCAAGGAGCGTATGTTTACATGAGTCAATTTAAAAGAACTGGATGTGTCAAAATTTAGAATATTATCAATATCATTCGGTAACAATTCATAAGACAATTTTGTATCAATCATTAATATTTATTAAGATTTCTTCTTGCCTTAAAAAAGGCCAATGTGCTTTCATTCCATAAAATGCAGCTTGAACCGTCGGTAGTCTATGGTGTCCAGTCCTATTTCAAATAGGTCATCGGGAGAGACGAGCTTTTGAAGCTATAATCTTGCAACTTGCAAATAATGTTTCCATTTTGCGTTGAAACTCTCTTCACAGAAGGACTTCCTTTGGCAGCTTTGAGGACAGCAAACCTCATGGGAGTGATGTCCTCATTGATGTATACTCCATCCAATTTCCCTTTCAGTTTGAAGCGACCTGCATAAATTGCATCCCGCTTCCTCCTCAGTGAAAGCCGCACCAAGATCTGGCGAGACCTCCCCTGGATCTTCTTTCCAACGCGGAAGCATTCTGAGATATCCTCCCTCGATAAATTGACACCTGCCTTCCCTGCAACTTTGACCACTTTTTCTTGTAGCATCTCTTCACTTTCCTCCTTCTGTTCGTTTCCCTCATCTGTCTCCTCTCCCTCCTCTACACCAGTGATGCGGAGATTGTCCCGCCTCAGTTGTTGTGCTACCTAATCTTGGCTGTACTGGAGGCGGAGTAGGTGGGGGTTTACCTCCTGCTTGACGGCTGAGAGGCAGACATCTTTAACAGCCGTGACAATAGCTGGAATTGCTGCTTCTACGGCTGCTTTTACAGCCTTTGAAACTAGCTCAGCGAATTCTCCACGTTCTGTAGACTTGACATCTTGGAGGTGGTCCTCTATGTCAAAATTAATGAAGAGCCCCTTCTCCATCAATAATAATAATAATAATAATAATAATAATAATAATAATAATAATAAAGTCTTCTTTTACCCAGGGTAGCCTTATCAGTATTATATACTGTTCTCACTGAAGGCCCTGCAATCATATCATGACCAGAACTCATATTTATCTTTAAGATTAGGATTAGGGTTAAGATAAGGGCTAGGGTTAGTTTTAGGTTTAGGATTAGGCATGGCAAGGATAGACGGGAACAATTGTCACAGGAGCAAATGTCATGGAACAAGCATGACATAACAATTATGATAAACCTGTTTTCAACAATATGTTAAAAATGTGCGTTATTTCGCCCTTGTCCGTATCACTGATGAACGTTTTAAAGCTCTAGTTTGCATGGTTTGGGAAGGATGAACAATGTTCATAAGAAACTCTTTCCAACATGCATCTACCACACTTGTACAGTTTTACATTTGCTCTATGAATCATAATGGGCAGATATTAAGACTCGCTTCCGAGAAAGCAGGAAATGACATCTACGACAAAATCCCCATTAGCTATCTAGACAAATAATGTCTATGGATAATAAAACAGTTTGTAATTAAGGTGGTACCAAAGACCCTAATGATTCAGATCTTTTAAACGTGAAGCGGTTCCACCTTAGCAACTCCTAAAATGATGGAGATGCTTCATTGATATCTCTGTTCCCCGGTTTAACCCTTTCTTTTTTTGAAAAAAAAATCTCAGTTTGTTTTATACTTTGGTACAAATGACCTTTTGTCTGCTCATGCGCAGATTGTATCTCCTAACTGGAGTTGCCTTTAGCAGTTTAGTATTGTTGCAGCTATAGCCAGATAGCTGTTAATCCTCAGGCACATTCTGTGAGCTTGTTTCAAAGAGGATGTATGGGTTCCTGTTTTTGCTATAAAGCTACCCGATCTTCTGAGATTGTAGTTGCACTTTCTATGGCATGGTTGTGTAACGTCTTTGTACTTGAATATTTATATATCAACTTAATGCCATTTAAACATTTGTATAGTTATAGGACCTGTGTTAGATAATGGATTAATGAAAGATATTAACCTGTTTTATGAACAATTAAGTGTATTATTTTAACTTTAAATGTCACCTTTACCCTTATGTATGTAAGACACGTATTATATTGTATAGGCAGTCTAATCTCTTTCGCCCTCCACGTTCCAAAAACATTCGTATAATACTGGACCCTAGTCTGCAAACACATACCCTATTTTGACACTTTATCATTGTGTTCTATGAGAGGAGCCTAATCCAGCTACATACTGATCGTGTTTGGGGCAGCTTATTACATGACATATTGTAGTCTCGCAGCGCAGACTCTTTTTTACGACTGACCAGGGTTTGTGCCTGCAAACTAACTGGACCCCAACATTGGAACTCACTTGACACGGTTTTGAAATTAACTCAAACATTTAACATATTTGAACATAAGTATAACTTGTCCTTGTTGGATAGCTAGTACAACAACCAAGAAACGTGAATTTTACTTGTAGGCTTAAACAAGTTCTTCATTAGACGGGGTTTTTTTTTCTCGCGTTTCCCCTATCTTTTTATTCCTGCACCTCTCCTTCTAGTTATCTCTACCTCTTTATCCCCAAATTCACAACATTTTTGTTTTTGCCCTTGTTTCCTCTCGCTTTCTCTCTCTCTCTCCCAAGTAACTATTCACATTCCCCTTTTCTTTTCTTTTTCAAACTACCTGTTGATGGTGCTCAAGTTAGCACTTGACTGCAACTACTCTTATTTTTCAAACATTTCAAACATGAAACTACACAACACACATGGACCACGTTATAGGAAACAAAAATCAAAGGATAAACGCACAGTATGAAAATTACAATAAGAAGATCAATACATGTAAATCTAATAAGAATAGGAAGAGCCGGAGTGTGTGATATCAAAATAATTATAACCTGATTTAATATTCTAGATGTACCTGATGCCCAACACATTTATTATCATTATCATCATTATCACAATCATTATCATTATTATTATTACTATTATTATTGCTACTACTATCACTACTACTACTTCTACTACTAATACTACTACTGCTACTACTACTACTACCACTACTTCTATTACTACTACTGCTGCTACTACTACTACTACTAACACCACTTATAGTACTACTATTACTACTACCACTACTTATACTACTGCTACTACTACTGACTTTCGTTACAAAAGTGGACAAAACAAATTTTGAAATGATAATTTTATTACAGAATTATTTTGGTTACAGAATAGAAATGAACAAAATGATTTTGTCATATTCATTCAATGGTTACAAAATGCGAATGGACAAAATAATTTCATCAAATGAGAAAGGATAAAATGATTCTGTAATATTAATGTGGTAACCAAATATTTTTGTTGTTACAAAATTACCTTTTTAAATTCAATTTGCTACAAAATGAATAGCTGTTCAACAATTTTGTAACAAAAACGAGTTCTGAGTGAATTTTGTTACAAAATGAGGCAAGTTTGTACAGAATAAGTCGGTGAACACTTGGCGCCCCATACAAGGCAAAGTCGGTCGAATGGTGCAGGGCTGTCGCACTGATGGGGGGGGGGGGGGGGGGGGGGGGGGTCTGGTGGCGGCCGGGGTTATAGGTCGCGTACATTATTGGGTCACACTTGTTTTCTTTATTTGTTCGATCCCCCCCCCCCTTAGCTATGACACATCCGTAAGGTGTCCCCATCCAATATTATCATTTTGTTTGCTTATTTAATTTTTTTTTAATGAAAAGCGACCATCTTCTTCAATTATGAATAGCGACCCTCTTTCTGTGTTATGAATAATTACCTTCATTTTGCATTATGACTAGAGACCCTCTTCATCGATTATGAATAGCGACCCTCATTTATTACTATGAATATCGCCCTCTTCTCCTATTATGAATATCAACCTTCTTCTCCTACTATGAATAGCGACCCTCTTTCCGTATTATAAATAGCGATCCTCTTCTCCTATTATGAATAGCGACCCTCTTTCCGTAGTATGAATGCGACGCTCTTCTCGTATTATGAATATTAGTCCTTATGAATAATGAATCTTATGAATAATGAGCCTTTTCTCCATTATGAATAGCGGTCCTGATGACTAGCGAGGGGACCCCATTTTTCTCCAGGCAAATTCGGGCTCTGCATGCCGCTGGATTTGCACACCGCTCTGAGTATGTTTGAAACTGTACTTCTGCCGGGGGGGGGGGGGGGGAGGGGGCTCCAGAAAAAAACCGTATTTTAAAATAAATGCATATCAAAATGGTGATTTTGGCCTGAAAAGGGGAGCTCTTAACGCAATTCTAATTGAGCTTAACCCGACGCCCAGTGTAAAAGCATGTTTAAGGAAAGAAAAACGTAGACCTCTAACTTCCATTGTTTAAAAAATTGACTTTATATCCAGGGTCATGTTTAAATTTGCCCAGAATAGGGTCAAATATATCTTTACTTTCAGTTCACTGTATCACTTCTTTATGCTATCTTGTCTGGGATTTTTTTACCCAGGGTGATTTCTCATTTCATATATATGATTAACTGAGTTATGTTTTATATCTATAGTTTAGTTATTTCCTGTGGCCCGGTCTAGTAACCCAGATGAACATGTTTACCAGATTGCTTCATCCGGTATACCCCTAGAAATGAATCAAGAGAGAGAGAGAGAAAACAAAACCCAAAATGTTTCAGTTCTGATTGTTGTTATATCAGTTTCCTGCATTACTTTAATCCAGGCACGATATTCAAGTTTTTTTGTTTGTTTGTTTGCAGATGCTTTTCTGCATTTATTTCATAATCAATGTAAACAACAGTTGCTTTCAAACGTAACATATAATGAATGAGGCGATAAACTTACATGGAAATAATTGAGTGTTACATCATGAATGCAAACCATCTTTCAGTGATAATAATATTATATACACGTACCAATAATACAGTGAGTATGGATATAATTCTATATAAAACATTTGATGACGTAGGTACAATTATTTACAAAATGCAGAGGGCAAAACTATCATAAGCAAATGCTTAAGACGATAGCAGCCCAGAATTGCATGCGTATAGATGAGGATTCAGGAAATATATATAGAAATAATTTGCCATATTGTAAATTCAAGAAAATTGCATACATTGAGATTCACTTATAACTCGCCATATTGTAATTTTAAGGGAATTGCATATAATCTGTGCCGTGAGTGCGCAGGTGCAAAGTGCATATAGCTGGGGATTATGGTTTTGCAGAGAATGTAATTGTATAATTGTATGGAGGGAAATTGAGTTTGGTTTAAGGATAACAAGGGATACAGGACAATCAGGGGTCGATATTCATGGTTGTAATTGGGTTAGGGTTAGGGTTAACCTTTTGTCCTGGGGTGACTCGAACTTTCACATTTATTTCTCATTGAATTATTAAAAACTAAATTGAAACAATGGCCTTTAGTGTGAATATATACAATGCCGGTGATATATTCAAAACCATGAACTTCAGTCAAACACTTTAATAAAATGTACATTACTTTAATATAATATTGATATAGAAAAAGTTCATGATTTCATTTGACATAACCCTGAAATAGCTTACACCAGCGCATTTACTCTCAATGAATTGGGGACTGAAGGGGAATAGGTGGGCTTGGAGCCCTCCACAGGGTTATGTGTTATAAATGAAGGAACAAAATCATGAAAAAATATGTGATAGTAATGGCACCATTCCAAGTTGTATCTTGACTAGTTCATACCACAAAATATTTGCAAAGGAAAAATGTAGGTTGGTCCTTAGAATCACTCCTGTCTTTTATGGTAGTGCGTGAGTTCTGGAAATTTCGTTTAAAGAAAGAACTGCGAGCCCAGGGCACGCTGTTTGAAACGACGAGGCTCTTAAAAACGAGCAAAGCATGTTGTTAACATTATGGTCTCCTCAATACATTTACGCATTTTAACCAATTTATAATACTTTTCCACCGTGCAAATCTTGAAAGTTCATTGAGTTTATATTATTTTCATAAAGGGAAGTCCTACCTTAATGTCAAGTTGTTCTAAAAAAAAAAGAGGAAAAATCAGAAAGCAGATTGGTATAAGTTTGAAAGCAATATGAAAGTTATGAATTTTTGAAAGTTGTCATTACTATACATATGGGAATTTGAAATAGGCCCAATCGAAAATTCAATCTTTTCTCGACCAACTTCATTTTCATTTATTCATCTTTAAAACATTTTTTTTTACTCTATCATTAAATAATGGAACCTTTTGACAATCCAATGAAAGTTGGGATTTGGAATTTGAAATTAGTTAAAAATCTTCTAATCCCAAAAGGCAAATATACAGGAACAATGGTTGTTCATAGAAACACAAATACAGAAGACGTTAATTGCACTATTTCTTGGTGCATTCTAAGATTAAACATGACAAATACAAAATAATTATTTTATAAACAAAGGAAAACTAAATAATTATAGTAAATGTGTCAGTTTAAAAATGCCACCGCGTTTTTACAAACGTTTTCATCAAGCAAGAATCAGCAAGACGTTTATACTTAGTGTGACGGGCTTAAGATATATATGTATGTTATTATGGAACGATGGTTTGATGTGAACGTCCTCGGGCCGATATGTTGACAATATCGAAGAGATTCAACATCGCCAGTCAAACCCAACTTCGGAAAACCGAGCACAGGTATATACTCCGAAAACGGCGTATGAATATAGAACCCTCATCGTTCAGTGCGAGGCAGTACGTACAAAAGGCGTGGGGAAAATCTTGCAAATTCAACCTGCCAATAATATATATATATATATTCTTTAAAATAATGCTGAGTGTCAATAACCTTCAAATTCCGTAAATGTTTCGCCATATGAAATGACTTTCAAATTACAAACATTTGAAATAAATATATCCGCAGCATTATTTTTGAAACTTATATTATCAACAGCAGGTTGACATTGCAGGATTTTCCCCATGCCTTTTGTACACACTGTCTCGCAATGAACGATGAGGGCTCTATATTCATCTTGCTCTAAACGCCGTTTTCGGAGTATAAGCCTGGGCTCGGTTTTCCGAAGTTGGGTCTGACTGATGGCGCTTCCAACCCCAGTGCGCAACCGGTTGAGTGTCAACTGGCGCAAGTCAGGCGAACGACAACAACCAGAGTTAGTAGTAGTCGTAGTAGGGTCTGACTGATGGCGCTGTATTAAATTACAACCGGTTTTCAAGAGTAATCTTTTGTTGATGTCAAGATTAATGGAAAAAACAAAGAAAGCAACACAAAACAATGATCAATCGAAGAGTTCTTTTTAAGTAATTTCTATTTTGCTGCGCCTCATTATAGCTTGGCTCAAAAGAGGCGTCGTTACCTGACGTTAAGACCGCTTCAGTGGCATGGTTTTGTGCACGTCTTAAAGAAGGGTATTGTTTTTAAAATGATTGCGAAATGGACATACTGAAGCTTTTCGTCTTGCGCTCATCGGAGTATACCGCAAGAAGACGAAAAGCTTCAGTATGTCTCTCTTCAACGCAATTTTCCGATTCTGTAGTACTACAAATGAACAGTGCAAACAATATTTTTAATAGCTAGCAGCCGGCCTACGGGTTAAATTCCTTTGGAGTTTCGATTAATTCAGGTAAACACGCAATCCGAATGACACCTCGTGTGAGGCGGGCTTATTGTAGACCAGCCAAGAAGATCTTTTTTTACTTTGGACGGCATTTTTGGGTAATGCTCGGCATCCATGCTCATACTCTTGCAAAATACTCAGGAATAAGGTACGGGCGGATGCCACGCGCATTTGTGCCTCAAAATTTTGAAAGAATGTCAAATATCACAATTTTTTGACCTAACGTGTAATACCTGATTAAGACTTTCAAGTGATATCAGATTTAGTTTGAGTTTCAAGTTATAAACCTGATTAATATAAAATTGAAAGTTGGATATTACACACACATGTATGGCGTAACGAAACATAAAACTGTGATTTACTCAACATAATAGGTTGTGAAAACTAACATTTGGATGCATTCAAATTCCTTACAGCTAAATCATGATAAATGTAAATTTATGCTTTTTGGATCTAAAGCCCAGTTAGACAAAGTTAATATAACTTCAATTTCTGCTTGTGATAAAACGATTTCTGTTTCTGAATCCTGCAGAAATCTTGGTGTAATTTTTGATTCCCAAATGTCGATGTCGAAACAGATTACAAATATTTGCAGTTCGGTTCACTACCAGTTGCGTAATATTGGTTTCATTCGAAAATATTTGACTCAGTCCGCTACATCGAAATTGGTTCATTCTTTGATTTCATCACGATTTGATTTCGGCAATAGTCTTTTGTATAGTTTACCAGATTTTCAACTTCACAAACTGCAAAAACTTCAAAACGCAGCAGCACGTATCGTTTAATACCCATACTACCAAACGCGATCATATAACTTCAAATTTACAGTGTCTCCATTGGTTGCCCGTGAGGGAGCGCATTGTCTTTAAATTGCTTCTCTTCGTTTTTCATATTGTTAACGGTACGGCCCCAAAATATAATTTGGATTTGTTACATAAATGAAGAGCTTACTTGCAAAAGGCCCTAAATCCATTTTTTATCATATGGCACTTTTTAATATGCCTTAATAGACATTCACCATGTGCATCAAACTGGCTATATTTCAACTTCTAAAAGTTTCAGGAAGTTTGTTAAAAAATGAGATGAAAATTATGTTTTCTTTCAAAAGGCCCTAAATCCAAAACACCTTTCTTGCAAAAAGTCCAATATCCATTCATCTATCCTGCATTCTGATTGGCTAAGAGAAGAGATTTTTTGGCATGAATGACCAATCACGCGCCTCCACACAACCTATCCAGAGACTCTGTGTGAGAATCTTTCCAGCTTTTTGACATTTTTTATGGGAAATAAAATTTCTTGCCAAAAGTGTTCAGGTTTAGTTGAAAAAGTAAAATCGCATTGAATGTTATTCTTACATGAACTTGCTTGCTTCTAATTTCACTGAAGTTCATTCTTATTGGATGTACATGAGTAGGTGATATAAGGATGGAGTGATAATTATTGCAAAAGGTTCAGCTGATGATGTTAACTCTAATGACATGAATAATACAACCATGACAAAGATGATGGTGATGATGCTACTGTTAGTGATGGTGATGTTGATGATGACAGTAATAAATGTCATGATGATAGAAATGGTGATAGAGATAATGATAATAGTGGTGGCAATGATAATGGCGATAAAGGTATTTACGATCACCATAATGACGATGATGATGATGATGATGGTTATGATGGTGATGATAATGGCAATAATGATGATGTTGGTTATGATGTTGATGCTGATTTCATTCATGTGTATGATGGTGTGATGCTGAATGTTCTGATGATGGCAATGGTGTGATGACAATGGCAATTGTACGGGTGATAATGATGGTATCGGGTTACGTGATGTGATGTTGATTATGATGATGCATTCTACTCTGGATACAGTAGATATTGCTTTTATCTTGAGCAAATCTGCTTTATTAAGGGCAGATAATGACTGCCTACTGTCAGTAAACAATACAAATTATCTTTGGAATCGACTTAAAAATGTTGCTATATCAGGCAAGGTTTTTCCTAGCAAAGCAAATATTTTATGCAGTTATCTAGAGCAAGTCTGCTTTATTTTCTAAGGTCAGATAATGATTTTCGATAAGTCACCGCAATTATCTTTCGAAGTTCAAATTTTGATTGATTTTATAATTCAAGACTTTCTTGCAAAAGGCCCTAATCCCCCAAAATAATAAATGTAAAAAATCATATAAAATGTTTGACGGCCGCAGGATTTTTAAAATTGTGATTATTGTTACCTGTGGTGATGTCTCTTAAAGTAGAACACTCAAGAAAATCACAAATATGGCAATTAATGTATCACTAGAAATTGGGAAGCTTACAGATGGCAATCGTATAAGTTTTATGTCAACTGCGTATATGATGATTATAAAAACAACATAAATAAAAGCTCTTCTCAGCATGTGGAATATCCGAGGATTCGCCAGAAATATAGCGATGTTTTGATGTCGTCATACGAGGGATCGATCCTGCTTAAGCAGACGACGTCCTATAATGAATGAACGTAATTGCAATGCAATTATTTATCAAATTATAAAGAGTTTGGTACATTTAAACATGACCTTATTTCACACCATTCGAAAGGGGAAAGTGAACTGATTCTGATAACTAAAACCGTTTGATTGTAAATACACAGGAGAAGGGTCAATGATCAATGAAATAAACCCCATTTTCAAATTGAAAAGCCCTGCGAATAATAGCTGGATGGTATTCGTTCCCTCTTGAAACGCCGAACATGCCGCGGTGCAAGCAGCTGAAAATACAATGGCGTCTTATTTTGTTTACAACTGACTGATTCCTTTATTTTTTTAACGCTGCATTTTTCATCAAAATAATACCATACACGAAGTTAAGAGTGAGGCAACAGACTAACATTAAGACTGACGCTAGTCAAGTAAGAGAAATAAGTGAAGAGGAGATGACAAAACAGGCACTGAAAAATGTGTATAATGTTATGGGACATCGTCTGCTTAGACAGGACTCGCCCCTCTTGTGTCGTCACACATCTCAGCAGCGTTCAAGGAGCTTTTCAGCTGCTATATCGGGGGCTGTATTTTACCGTTTTATAATTGATAATAATCATTAATTCAAATGTTTCCAAGCTTTAAATTTGGATAACCTTGTTTAATTTATGCCATCTATGCAATAATAAGTATTAAGCCAATATTTAAAATCATCAGTGTTCTACTTTAAACATACATAAAGATCTTCTTGAATGAAATCATACAACTGTGTGAAACAAAAAATCTCAATTTACTAAGAAGTAGGTAAAGTGGATTTAGGGCCTTTTGCAAGAAAACTCTTCAAATACGTTCCTTCACGTACCCTACGCTCATCTGATACAAATTTATTGTAGGTTCCATTGTCTAGGAAAAAGTGGGGGGATCGGGCCTTTGCTCATGCGGGGCCCGTTCTGTGGAATGCTCTTCCTAATACTATCAAAAAATCAAATTCTTTGAGCCCCTTCAAGGGCAACCTAAAGACATATTTATTCAATGGTGCTTATTGAACACAGACATCTCACTTTTTGTCTCGTCAACTTCTTTTCAGTTCATTGCTCTGAAGCGCCTTGAGCATTTAACTAAAATGGATAATGGCGCTTTAGAAATAGCATGTATTATTATTAGGCTTCCTGTATTTGCTATAGAACTTCCCGATATTCTTGGATTTCAATTTAGATTTCTATGGTATATTTGTGTGTTATCGTCATTGTACTTTAATATATATTTCTTTATTTGATGCCATTTTAACTCTACTTTTCAATATTGCCCTTGATAGACATATCGAACATATATTTAAAACTTGTATAGTTATAGGACCTATGTTAGATAATGGATTAATGAAAAATGTTAGAAATACCATGTTATCCTATATTCATACGGCGCATTGATGTGAGAGCATTCCGACACAACCTACCATTATATAAATTGCATGGCAGCATTCAGACCTCGCGCACTGTCAGGTTTCATGGGAAGCTCTTGAATATGTACGAGTCTCTCCCTTGCGTAGTACGAACTTTGCGCGGGCTTTGCGCATTGTGTTTATTTAAGCCCCGTCTTCTACGACGTAAGGTTATGAGAGCATTCATACACAACCATACGTGGCAAGAATATAGGATCATCGTATGAAACGATCATGCCTTTAGCATTGTTTCGATATACGACGTATCAATATAAGAGCATTCAGACACATAAAAACGTCCTATATCCATACGAAAACTCTCTAGTCTGAAAGGGGGATAGTTTGACAAGGAATCGTTTAATGTTTTTTAAGATTAATTCGTGTTTTTAAACACGAATTAATAGAGAGTTTTCGAATGTGTCAAGGTGAACGCCGTCCTAGATCCTCCCAGCTACAATGGGCTGCTTTGTGTTAACTGCATACAAAAGTAGGTGAAGCGAAGTTCACGTATTGGAGAAGACGACAATATGTTGGACGCGTTCTCGATCTGGTTAGTGGGTGAGGGAGAATCCAGAGGACGTGTGAGCCGTTCTTGCACAAAGCACGGTATGCAGTTAACATAAAGCAGTCCATTGTAGCTGGGAGGATCTAGGACGGCGTTCACGTTGAAACATTCTAAAACTCTCTAATAAAAAGCATTAACCGATTCCTTGTCAAACTATAAAAGATATAGAGTAATTTCGTTTACGTTTGCATGTCCTTATCTCTCTTTTCCATTAAAAATGTATTAACAGCTTACATCAGTGATAATATCAACAAAATTCAGTTTTCATTTTGCTCGTGACTTTTGTGCTGTTATAATCTTTTTTAGAACCACAGATACAAACTTGGACCAAAGCAGTGACGTAACTGGACATTGGCTTGCGTGTGTGTGTGTGTGTGGGGGGGGGGGGGAACATCTGAGCCAATGGTGATCATGACAAAATCATTTTCCAGGACATAATTTGAGTCGGAAGGGTGGGGGGGGGGGGGGTAAGATCGGACGTTCCTTTAAAGGGCAAAACGGACATTGTTATAGGTCCTCCAAAAAGAAGAAAGATCCTACATTTTGAAAACTTGACATTTTAGTCATTGTATGTTGGAGCAAAAAGGAAAGTTGACCGCCGCTTCATTACAGTGACCGTGAACCGATTCGGCCAATTGAAATTCCCATATGTATTGTGATTACAACCTTCAAAAAATACAACTTTCTTATAGTTTGCCCGATTTTGTTCAAACTTTCACTAATCTGCTTCTCTAATTTTTCTGCTTTCACACAGATTGAATTATTACATAAAGGTTAGATTTAACCGATCTATTCATAATTCGCAATTTGTGTTTTTGAATTCCTTTTATTTCTTTTCACTGTAGTGTCATTAGCAACAGCACAATGTGTCGTAGAATGGGATCGAACGAAGCGAGTGAGCAAAAAATGTTGGCCTCATGAAGTTTTGCTTGAAGTGTTTGACAGGTTTAATTCTTTTCATGAGTAAACTATTGATTTATATGTTTGTATGTTATTACTTCGAAATAATGCTCCATAATGATTAAAAGAATCAGTCATTATTTTGTCATGGTTGAAAATCTGTCGGGAGGGGGGAGCGGCAAGGGCAAGATACGCTATTAAATGGACTTACATATTTTGTAGATCCTCACCGACTTCATGTCACACACATGGTTCTCAAGACAAGACGTGATCAGACCATAATACAGAGTCTAGTTATAGTTCTACTCGTAAACACTATGGATCATACTAACTGAATATTGTGTCCAAAATGTTATTTATTTATTCTGCAATTATGCTTTATTTTACATATTTTAATATAATTTTCACTTTTCAGTACTTCCTTAAATATTCTTTGATTTTCCTGGATACTTCTTCAAATTTTCCATGAATTTCCTTGACACTTTCAAAATACCATATTTTCCTGAAAGAAATTTGCTTGAAAGTGGAAGCCCTGGGGCATGTAACATAAAGAGATACAATCAATCTTATGATTGATATCAATCGTAAGTCTATGGTAATTCATGTACTGAAGAGTTACAATTGATCGTAAGATTGATTGTATCTCTTTATGTTACAGGCCCTGGTTTTATATCAAACAAATCTCTGTGTCGTGTAGGTCAACCGTCCGCTTCGATGATGCGCGTTCAGTTTCGGCAAGTCTACGCGCTTGCGCACTTCGGTCTTGTAGCTCAGCTTATGAATACTTCATGAAATTTGCGTTAACGTGTGGGGGAAAAATCGCTGCCCCAATACCAACCAGCCTATTCAACATTTTGCAAGCGAGCGAAGAGAGAGGCCAAACATTATTACAAGGTATTGCCTACGGGAACCGGGTTGCCCCTGTATTAAGCCTATGGGAATTAGAGAATTCAGTAGTCATCGGGTTAAATGTGATCTCTTTTAATATATATATATATTGTACATAATCATTAAACCAAATTAGATGAAACGTGTCTACACAAAGAGTGTAGGGGCTGTAGCCCCTTCAACCCCCCCCCCCCCGGCCCGGTTCCAAAATTGCCAAATAGACCTATTGGCTATTAGACGAATTGACTATAAACCAAAATATGGTAATTAGACGAAATGACAATTAGACCAAATGGTGATTGGACGAAATGATTATTAGACCCAACTGATATTAGACCGAATGAGGTTAGATCAATTGGCTATTGGACCAATTGGCTGCTAGTGGCAATAAACCTTTATTTTTAATCAAAACAACATGCAGCGTGCGCTGTATGTGATTGAAACGATAACATGCAAGGTTCAGGCATTTCTCAACCATTAAACCGCGTGAATAAAAAAGTATTATTAACCATATCAGATATCTGAGCAATGCAATTTTTACATTATTGCCCAGCTTTGCTAAGCCAACAAAATTGTGGGCCGATAAATTGTTCATTGCCCGGTTTCGAAAGTCAGTGGGATTCTGCGTGTTAAATAGCGGGCAATAAATTGTATGTTTTAAAACAATATTTTGGATTTCGCTCTAGATGTCTGATTTTGTTCACAGTAATAATATGGACTGGCTACTTTGGGGGATACAACATTAACTGTCCTCACTAGAATCGTATTAATAACTGTTCTATGTAGAGATCGATGGATTATGTGCCTTTTTTCTTGCCATTGTTCAAACTTTATTGTCAGCTCCTCGACCCCCGTCTCTATAAACTGATCATAAAAAGGGAAACCATGAATAAACCATTAGTTTTTTTTTTTTTTACATTTGCGGTTGACATGTTTTGACATTTGTGGTAAAGGGTGTTTCAATATTTTAGGGATTTTAATGGTCAGGAAAACCTCACACACGCGCATACACGCACACAAACACTTACATCTCAACATGGGTGCATTATGCAAGCAATTTTTTTTTTACATTTGCGGTCGACATGTTATGACATTTGTGATTAAACCGATTTTTAAATTTGTGGACGATTTTTTTTACATTATTTTTACATTCATGTGGTTGGCATGTTATGACATTTCAGGGGTTAAATGTTTTTACATTCGTGGTTATTCTTACATCTGTCGTTGATTTTTACATTTGTGGGCTCTACCTCTGCGGTTTTGAGTATCCCTTAAAGCGGAGATGTATGCGCATGAGCAGACAAAACGATCAAAGCGTAATACAAACTGAGAATGATAAGTGATCGTTTGTCTGCTCATGCGCAGATTCCATCTCCTAACTGGAGTGTTGTCCTGTATGGAGCTGGAAGTCCAGGGTCATTTGTATCTACCTTCGATTCTCATAATGTCTGAATAAATTCAAATTGTCCAGGGGTCCCTTGTCCTAGAACCATCCGTACCATGTATACATAGAGTATGTTGCCTTCTTTTAGCCAGGTAGCTGTTTAATTACCCAGGCACTGCCTTTGAGATTCTCATAATTTCTGTAGGTTTCAAAAAGGATATTTGGGTTCCTGTTTTTGTTATAAAGTTATCATCTTCTTGGATTTTAGTTTCACTTTCTACGCTATGCGTGTGTAACGTCTTTGTACTTAAATGTAACTTTATGCATTGATTTGATTTCATTTTAGCTCTGTATTTTATCATTGCCCTGATAGACGTGTAAAAACATGTATAAGATTCTATAGTTATGGGGCCTGTGTTAGATATAGCATTAATGAGCGATATTACTCTCTTTTTTGAAGAAAAAAAAAAATGTATTTATAATGTTATAAACATTGGATGAAAAATCTGGTCATATATTGATAGGAATATTTTATAGCTATTTATTAATTCGTATTTAAAGACTTTTTTTCCTCTCTAAAACTATGAATAAATATGTATTCAGGGTATAATGGGGAGCTCTAACGGGGTAATCTCGCTAGTCATAGGACTGCTAGTCATAAGGACCACTTATTCATTAGGACCGCTATCCATAACGCGTGACTAAATGAATAGCGGTTTTGTATGAATAGCGGTTCCTATGAACAGAGAGCAAACCATAGAGAAATTACCTCTCTCTACATAAGGACCTTCGTTCATAAGGACCACTATTCATAACAATTTATAAGGACCGCTATTCATAACGTGTGTGAAATGAATAGCGATTTGTTATGAATAGCGGTCCTTATGAATGCGAGCTGACACAGTAATAGCAACCGTAAACTGGAATTATTAGGGAATCTAAATCTCATGTATCTTTATTATTTTTCAAATACCGAGAAAATCAAACTTGTGTTGTTGCTTATGGCTTGTGCTATACATACATGTAGTACTTTTTAATTATTCAAGTGATTTATTTAACTTTAATGGACGTAAAAAAGACGAAAACCACAACGTAAATATCACGTCATTTTTTAACACTTTCTGCTATCAGGGTAGTAGTTAATAGAACCACTTACTAGTATCTGGATAATTGCCAGGTTTGTAATGCATTCAAGCCAAATCAAATGAAATTCATCTCTACAGCCAAGACTTTTGAAAAATCAACCTACTGTATATAAGGCAATTTCTATAGTCTTGTATATTATTAAATGGTGCTTTGGACAGCACGTTTAGCTTTACACCCATAAGCGAAACTGAAACACTGAAATTAATCAGAAAATTGAAAAATAAAAAATCAATTGGTCTTGATGGAATCTCAGTATTCATCTTGAAGTTAAGTGCCATAGAAATTGTTCCCGTCCTCACTTACTTAATCAACAAATCAATGGAAATGGGAAAATTCCCAAATCCTTGGAAAGCAGCTAAAGTTGTTCCTATACATAAAAAGGGTGATACATCGCCTTGTGTGTCAAAGATTTTAGAACGCGTTGTACAACGCCAATTACTAGACTACTTACATAAACATGATATTTTATGTAGAGAACAGTCTGGATTCAGACCTAAACATTCGACCACATCCACTTTGATAAAGGTCACGGATGACTGGCTACAAGCCATGGACGATTCTAAATATACAGGCGCCGTATTTATCGATCTGCGAAAAGCATTCGACACTGTTGACCATCAAATTCTTATGAAGAAAATGAATAGCATCGGCATTAAAAATTTGACTAGTAACTGGTTCTATAGCTATCTAAGTGGAAGAACATGCAAAACACTTGTTAATCATTCTCTTTCATCATCCAAACCTATATCTTGCGGGGTCCCGCAAGGATCTCTTTTAGGGCCTCTCTTATTTATCATATATGTCAACGATCTTGCAAAAAATGTTAAGTCAAGCTGTTTGAAATTATATGCAGATGACACAGTTCTTTATTACTCCGATACATCAGTACGTAAAATTGAATCGGTTTTAAACACTGATCTTCTTCTTTTAGATCACTGGATGAATAAAAATAGACTTAGTGTAAATTATGAAAAAACAGTTTGTATGTTAATTGGGAGTCGATATATGCTGTCAAAAGAAAAGAACTTAAATGTCACCCTTTCCAGGACCCAAATTAAACAAGTAGATAATGTCAAGTACTTAGGTGTCATTTGTGATAAGCAAATTAAATGGAATATTCACACAGATAAGATGATTAAAAAATTAGGACAAATGGTAAGCTTTCTTGGCAGATTAAGAAGCACCTTAAATGAATCTATATTAAAATTAGTGTATAATGCAGTTGTTCTTCCCCACTTTGACTACGGAGATATCATATATGGCTCGGCCTGTAAATATGTAACTGAAAGATTACAAAAACTCCAAAACCGTGCTGGACGTTTAATTTTACATATCAACCGTGACTCTCGTATACCTAATTTAGAAATACACAATGCCCTTAACTGGGAAACGTTACAAGACCGGAGAAATCAGCATTTACTAACTTACATGTTCAAATCCCTTAATGATATGACTCCTACCTACATTTCAGACTCTTTTAGTATTTCTGTGCATAAATATGACTTACGCTTTGGTGAAAAACTATGTACGCCAAAGCCTCGTACTGATTTTTTGAAAAGAAGTTTCAAGTATAGAGGAGTCATGGCCTATAATAATCTTCCTGTATTTGTACGAACTGCCTCAACACTGAATGCTTTCAAACGTGAACTATCGTTGTTCCACTCTGTTAAATCATTCTGACCTTGATAACTTGATATATTCCAGCCTCGGGATTCTGTATGTTCTGTATTTGGGGGGGGGGGGGGGGGGAGTGTTAGTAGTCCTTACGTATAAACTACCACTGTAATTTTGTCTTGTATCTTCTTATATTCTTTGAATTATTAATCATATGTCATGTTTGATATTTATACAATTAATCTATTTTTTATGCTTCCTGGACCCCATGGAAGACCAGTAGTGTCGTGCCTGTCAGCTGAATATGGGTTATCCAGCCGTTTCATTCAAATGTAAACACTTATAATGTACATGTATGTTATTGTTTTGTTTTTAACTGAACGGAAAATAAATATACTACTACTACTACTA
>CM046863.1:59046649-59192933 GCA_025617745.1 Heliocidaris erythrogramma | reverse complement strand
TTTTCTTGCTAGATATTATCCCATGGGAGGTGCCATTTTTAAGAAAAAAAACTGTGATGTCATTGCAGTACATGTCCTTTTACCTGTATACAGTGGAAAAGATGTTGCATAATGAATAGTTATTGTACAACTAAAGCCACCCATGCGAAATGGCAACCATCTTGGTACCCCCATTGTCTCGCACAGGTGATATCTAAGAGCAGTTTGGAGGTCTTTGTCACTTCTTTGAAGAATTGACAAACCTTTGTCAGAAGCAACTTACAATCCTGCTTAACAAAAGAAACAGCTGAACCAAATATCTTGACACAAATAGGTTATAAGACAGGATAAAAGTATCTTCATTTGAATGTACATGACTATAAAAATGGCTTAATTTAAATTAATTTTAATTAAAATCCAGTGTCGTGCATTCCACAGCTGATCATGAGTGTCATGGTAGCTAGTGTATAGGTTAGTGGGTATCTCACAAATAGAACTGCCCTGACATTACTTTTTAAAGAAAATGGCAACCCCCATGGGATAATGTCAAGCAAGAAAATTGCAACTTTTTGAGACACTGCTCTCCCTCTTAAATAATCAAATACGAGTAATTTCAAGATATTTGTAATAGGCTAACAATTAGCTGAATGATTATAGGCTAATGTTTGTTGCCTTTGTGGTATCTGAACGTTTGGTTGTAGTGGCATAGCGCCAGCTACGTCAGTTGGAATAAAAGATGGCGATGGCCATGTAACGTTAGAAAGGACTCGACTGGAATTGTCATTGGAATGTCTCTAATTAAGCTAATTTCAGTTATGAACACTCGGTTATCACAGTGGCGACGAGGATAAAGTAGCAGAGCTCGGCGTCATCGCCATCGGTGCCTTTTGTAGTCTAGAACTGTGTCTTTCTCGGCGAGGATGGCGACCATTGGGAGTATTGCCCAGTATGATGGTAGTGGTGAGTCGTGGATGGATTATGTGGAGCGAATGGAACATTTTTTTTTATGCTAATGATATCCATGCTAGCAAGAAGAAGTCCAT
Source organism: Heliocidaris erythrogramma (assembly GCA_025617745.1). Taxonomy (NCBI): domain Eukaryota; kingdom Metazoa; phylum Echinodermata; class Echinoidea; order Camarodonta; family Echinometridae; genus Heliocidaris; species Heliocidaris erythrogramma. Next base: position 59,191,911 of record CM046863.1, on the reverse strand, counting down.
ATTGTTGTCCTCGGTCGGGCCGAAGACTTACAACTTATTGAAAACATTGCTGGCTCCTGCTAAGCCAGGGGACAAGACTTTCGATGAACTGGTTAAGCTTGTAAAAGAGCATGAGTGTCCCCAACCCAGTATCATAGTGCAGAGGTTTAAGTTCAACAGTCGGGTTCAACGTGAAGGGGAGAGTGTGGCAGATTTTGTAGCTGATTTGAGACGTATTGCAGAACACTGTAGTTATGGGACTACGTTGCAAGAGATGCTACGAGACAGGATTGTGTGCGGTACGAATGATGTGCGCACTCAACGAAGGTTGTTGAGTCAGAAGGAGCTTAAGTTTGCTGAGGCTCTGGAGATGGCGCAAGCCATGGAATCTGCTACTAAGAATGCTCAAGATCTTTCTGGGATGGTCAGTTCCAAGAGGGTGCACAAGTTGACCTCTCCCAGTAAGGGCAATCCACTGAAGGGGCGCTGTTTTCGATGTGCTTGTCCTGATCACATAGCCCGCGATTGTAAACACATCAACACAACATGCCACAATTGTGGTATTAAGGGACATTTGGTAGCTGTTTGTAGAAAACCAAAGCAGAATAACAAGGAAGCATCACAAGCTGAGAAGAAGTCTACGAAGCCTAAAAGTAGTGGTAAGGTGAAAGGGAAAGGGAAAGGACACCCTACGCATGCCCTTGATGCTGGTAGTGAGACAGATGAAGGTGAAGAAACGTATACACTGTACACTATCAGAGATAAATCTACTGAACCTTACTTCACTACAGTTGATATTGATGGAGAGTCCATTGAGATGGAAATCGATACTGGTGCAGCGGTATCTGTGATGAATGAGTCGGAGTTTAGAAGCCATTTTCCAAACAAGAAACTACAAGCTTCGAGAGCTTATCTGAGAACATATACAGAGCATAAGGTCAAGATCAGGGGACTGTGTGATGTACAAGTCTCCAGTTCGAGAGAAACTGCTAAGTTACCACTGATGGTAGTATCTGGAAAAGGAGTTGCCTTGCTTGGACGCAACTGGCTTCCATACTTGAAACTGGATTGGGGCCAGGTCAAGCGTGTGAGGGGTCCTGTGCTAGAGGATGTGGCACATAAGTACTCGTCAGTCTTCAAGGAGGAGTTGGGCAAGGTAAAAGGACAGAAAGCTAAAATCCACTTGAAAGAAAACGCCACTCCTCATTTCTTCAAACCACGCCCAGTGCCTTTTGCTATCAAGGAGAAAGTTGAACAAGAGCTAAGACGTCTTCAAGATGGAGGGATAATTTCTCCTGTTGAGTTCTCTGAATGGGCAGCCCCCATAGTACCAGTTGTGAAGACAGATGGCACAATACGGATTTGTGGCGATTATAAAGTAACAGTTAACAGGGAGGCTAAGGTGGATAGCTATCCTTTGCCACAGATTGATGATCTCCTACAGTCAGACCCAACTCCGTAATACCGAGCACAGGTATATACTCCGAAAACGGCGTATAGAACAAGATGAATACAGAGCCCTCATCGTTCAGTATGAGACAGTGTGTACAAAAGGCATGTGGAAAATCTTGCAAAGTCAACCTGCCAACGATATACATATTCTTAAAAATAATGCTGCGTGTAAATTATCTTCGAAATCCTTGAATGATTTGTCATATGAAGTGAATTTCATATGACAAAAATTTGAAATAAATATATCCGCAGCATTATTTTTGAAAAATATATTATCAACAGCAGGTCAACACTGCACGATTTCCCCCATGCCTTTTGTACACACTGCCTCGCACTGAACGATGAGGGCTCTATATTCATCTCGTTCTATACGCCGTTTTCGGAGTATATACCTGTGCTCGGTATTACGGAGTTGGGTCTGACTGTCCTAGTGAAGTTAGCAGGTGGAACGAAGTTCACGAAGCTAGACATGTCACACGCTTATCAACAAGTAGAACTTGATGAGGACTCAAGAAAGTATGTAACTATCACAACACACCAGGGTCTATTTCAGTACAATAGACTGCCCTTTGGAGTGTCGTCCGCACCAGGTATTTTCCAGAGGACCATGGATAGTTTGATCCAGGGTTTACCAGGAGTTGTGGGGTACCTGGATGATGTGCTGGTGACTGGAAAGAATGACGAGGAGCATAGAGAGAACCTAGAGAGAGTACTCCAGCGATTTGAAAAGGCAGGGGTTCGTCTGAGAAGAGAGAAGTGTGTGTTTGCAGCCCTGAGGTTATCTACTTGGGCTATAAGATAGATGCCTGTGGTTTGCACCCAGTAGAGGACAAGGTTCAAGCAGTGTTGGAAGCCCCAAGTCCAACCAATGTAACAGAATTGAAGGCATACTTGGGTCTCCTGAACTATTATGGGCGCTTTCTACCCTCTCTGAGCACTGTGTTGGCACCTTTACATCAGCTCCTTGCTCGTGATGTTAAGTGGCAATGGACTGAACAGCAAGAGACTGCCTTCAAGAAGTCAAAACGACTGCTGTTGACCTCACAAGTTCTGGTGCATTTTGATCCAGCGAAGCCACTAGTTCTGTCGTGCGATGCTTCACGATATGGTGTTGGAGTAGTGTTGTCGCACCAGATGAGTGATGGTCAAGAGATGCCCATCGGATTTGCTTCCAGGACTCTGTCAAAGGCTGAACAGAATTATTCTCAGTTATGATAAATATGATTACATCTTAATGCACTACTTATGCATACAATTATAAACACACGTTGCATTAAAGATGATGAACTAAAATCATATTTCATAATGTAGTCATGCCACATTTTTCTAACTCTATTTCTAAATTACATTGGAATTAAAAGGAAAATTATTTGATTTTGAAAATTTATTGGTTATAGTTTGAATTTAAATTACTGCATTATTCTGAGGTGACATGATAACTGACTGTACTTAAAAGGTTTTTATCAAATATTTTTTTGAAGTGTGAAAATAATTTAGAATTAGGCTCAAGATTAATCACTTTCTCATAATCATGTTTCAATAGGGGCCAACCGTACCAATTGCAATATATTTTTAATTACGTGTTCATGGACATGTACACCTACAAAAGGTAAATCCGATGTCAAATTTAGTCTTTGCTTTTATTTCAAAATTACGAATTAGGGGGTGTATCTATAAATGATCTTGAAGTGAAATGTCAAGTGATTGAAATAAGGGCCATTCAACCCTGAACCACCCCCCCCCCCCAAAAAAAAAAAAAATGAAAAATGAAAAATGAAAAATGAAAAAAATGGGGAAAAAATGGAAAAAAAATGGAAAAAAAAAATAAATAAATGAAAGTTACAAATCTGTTTGTTTCCCCTTTGAATAATATGTTAGCTCTTTCTTTTGACCCAAACTTTGACATTCAATTTCCAGCTCAGAAATAGCATTCCTGACATTTAGAATAAATGTAATTGCCATTATGTAAATTAGCAATAAATCTCGAGAGAAATTAATTAATTAAACTTTATGTTTAAATGATAATACAAATAAAAATACTTCGATCCTTAATTACTCCGTTACTTGACACGTAACAAGCAATGTAAGTGATGAGCTTCCTTCGACAACCTGCATTATAAAAACAAAAAGGACAAACAAAAATTAAACTTTTTGTAGACTGTGGACTGAATTTTAAAGAAGGAAACAAAAATGGGTACATCTATCCAGGGGCGGATCCAGAATTTTGTAAAATAAGGGGGGGGGGGGCATACAAATGCTGGATTGTCAACATTGGGAAACTGCTAGGAGGGAGATCCGCATATTGTTTGGTCTTGCCAGCCCTCCAAATATCGCTCGGTGGGGGGAGGGGGTTATGGGGTCCTGTTTCCCTCCATAAATATCTGACACGAAAACTAAACAAGAACAAAAACAAAAACAAAAAAGGTTTTCCGTTCTAAAAGGGGGGCACAATGCATACTGTTGTTTGAAAGGGGGGGGGGGGCACGGGCCGGGATTGCCCCCCCCCCAAAAAAAAAAAAAAAAAAAAATACCCACCACTGCATTTGTTCTTCCTTCTTAATTATAGAAATGTAAATCTAAGTTTAAATCATTTAACAGACGTACATATTTTCATCTTCCATTCCAAATTTGATCCTAGACCAAGGCATTTAGTAAACTTTAAAATGGCTAAATCAAAATAATTTACTGGACTTTAGAATTTTGATTTTGACTGCACAGACCATGTCGGTAGAAATCTAAGTCTATTAATAATAAGATCTAATCTTACAGAGCTACTACTAAGCCTAAGCAATGGAATATTGAAATTTACACCAATTATGTGGGCTTAGAGGTCTACATTTTCAAAAAAACAATTTACCTTTCCAGTTCAACTTGGGTTTCCTGCAGTGAGTGGATGACAATAATCTACAGCCCAGCCCCAGGTAGGGTCTATCAGTTTTTAGTATCACGATATTGAATGATCTGGTCCTGGTCCCCCTGTGTTTCTCTACTTCGGTCCAAGGCAATAGCTCTGCAATAAAAAGAGAACAAGAGGTTAGAATCATAGTAGTAATTAAAAGCATGCCACAGATCTACTGTTTAAATTAATAATATCACTCGCACATGAAGGCCCTATGTACTCTCTCGTCTCAGTGACAGTGGTGACTCGTCATGGTTATCACTACAGAGTACAGTACATAAAATAAATTGGGACAGCTCTCAGTAAATTCATAAGGTTATACTGTATATAATAAAGAACATTTTAATCTGGTCCAGCATGATTCAAGACATTATCATTCAAATTCTAAGTTCATCATTCTAGACCCTCCTTAAACAAAGTTCAAGGCGAGGCCGAGGGCCTAACTCAAAGTCTAAGGTAGGCCTAGATTAGATCCAGGCTATCGTATAGCCGTAGGCAAAGCGCAGTTAGCCGGCCAGGATCGGCGCACCCAAAACTAAGAGACCGCTGGGCAAGATCTTATTCGGCGCGGCCCAGCTCCCCAGAGTGAGGAGCTTGCGCATTCAGTGTCACGATCAATCTTGAACTGGTCCACATCTTCCGCAGATTGTCGGTAATGAAGCCATGCACTTTAATTTTTAGGCTAGAGCACTATCATAATATACAGATCTTCGGAAAATTTCTGATCTTTTCGAAAAATATTACCAGTAGACTATTCAAAATGACCGTTTTAAGAGTTCAGTCAAAGATAATAATTTTGTTTTGTCATGCAAGAGAGGGGGACTGAGTGGTGTGGGATAATACGTTTTGTACAGTGAACTGATTGGCAGCCACGACGAACACATCCCAATTATTAAGAGGAACGTTAAACAAAAACATATTTACTTACATTTCATGGCATCATACGGCATTATTTTGATGAGAATGTCCCCCGGATGATTTTCTGCTTTCGTGAGACTTACAAGACAAACTCCTTCTAAAACAGAAAATTCTCAAAAACAAAGTTTTTTTGAGATTTGTGTTGAAATGACACAAAAGTAGCACTACCCGCACGGCCGCCATTTTCCCCATTTCTTGTCAAAATCTTAGGGAATTGTGGGAATGAAAAAAATGAATTGTGTATGATCTTATACATAAAACATTATGTTAATATAGCCACTAACCAATCATCGAACAGTATTTGACGAGTTCTTGACGTCTTTCCTCATGAATAAACATTTATTGAAATTGACCCTCCCAGCTCACTGTTCAAATTGGCCAAAGCTCCCACAATGCATCCAATGCAAAGCCTATGGAATGTCAAAGGTCAGATTTTAGTTGGCCCTCTAGCCCTCCTTCGGAGGGCATACTGTGTATGATCGAATCTATTTGCGTTTGAATCTATCGAGCGCCATCTATTGATATTGAGCAGTCAGGCACCAATATTTATTATAGATCAATCTCGCCCAGCCCATGGCCCATCAGCCTGCACGGGGCGTTTACGTTTTGTAACCGTGCCTAGGCATATTTTCCATAAATTGCAACCAAACGGCTCTAGGTCACTCTAAGTACTGACTGAACTTGCGTACTGTGTATGTTCGTATGTAGGCAACAATTTAAGCTTATAGATATAGCCAAGGAGGTAATAGGCAAGCTATAACTGCCTGTAATGTCCATTCATAGTTATAATTCATATTCATAACCTTGATAAACATGAAAAAGCTAGGTACCCCAGGGCCCTCTTGCATGAAAAGTTGCGTTTTAATCGCAACTTTTTTTTAGCACCATCGATCTCCACCTCCACTGGTAGAGATCGATGGCATGCACATACTTGCGCCTGTCAATGTGTAGAGTGAGCTCGTGCCATTTAGTTAAACTTTGGGAAAATCTGCCTAGGCAAGGTTGTAAAACGTAAACAAGCAGCCCGCACAAGCACAGACACTGTCGTCTGCTAGCTGCGCTGCATGGTAAGTCCCGTGTACACTGCACGCAATGTGATTTCACGACGACCGGCCCTACGTCAGAACGAGCAAAAAGCTGGACAATAAATTCCATGCGATTCCATCACCCATATCATGGCTATGAGTGCACAGCTATTTGTGCCTTTTAAAGGAGGAAAAGCTTAGTACAGTCGTTGAAAATATTGATCATTTACCCCATTTCATTTTCGGAAATATGAACCCCAGGGTGTATGGGAAATTTGTGTTTGGGCATTATGAACCTTTTGAAGATAAAATATAAGATATTAAGTGAATTATAGGAACTAAATAGTTTGAATTGCTAGACTAGGAATATATTTGTATTATAAAATATGGATAGCCATAAGATGGTAACAGTATTAATTATTTTCAGTATACTTTATATAACTTTGAGGCAGTTAATTTAAAAAAAAGGGGGGGGGGGGGGTTGAAAGAAAGTCCGGTTCCATACAGTAAAAGATCTTTTAAAAGAAGCTAATATATGACAGAAATCAGAATAAGAGACGGACGATTTTATTATTATTATTTTTATCTGTCATGCGATTGAGGAAATGCGATAACTAATAATAATATTGAATGACGCGAAATACATAACAAAAACTTGGTTTTCGGGGTCGGCCTCAGACATGATGTCCGCGCATGTTTTTTTTTTTTACAGGACTTGCGCCACCGACGAGAGAGGGCAGTTTCTGAGCGTCAAGAACAGTGCATGCATATGCAATGTTCGTGCCATCACTGTTGCAAGTATGGTAATCTTTATCTCATAATTATATCAAAAATCTAACTGTTAGTAGATTCTCTTTATGATCTCTTTATGAACTACTAGTTAGTAGTTCTCTTTCCACCAGGACAACTATAGATTTTATTCCCTCAATCGCATTATACCCACAGGCCTCCAACTCCAATGCACTCCCGTTCTTGGAACACTCACACCTGACCTACGGAAACGCTGGAACCAGACTTTACATGCAGCATCCATTCGATTAATTAACATCCTCTCCGAACAATGTGCAGCCTCACTTAACTCCTTTTCAGCTGATATCAACGAATTGGACGATAAACTACGTTCCTGCACCACCCACACCCAATGGCTTAAATATAATGATGAAATTGAATCCTGTCTCTCTAAACACAGGTCTGACCTCACTGAACGTAGGAATAAGAAAATAGGCAACCTCACGAACAGATTCAAACGACATACCAACAACACTGATGCTTCACCTCATTCAGTTGTTAACCTCTCGTCTTCTCACCTCTCCCAAGCAGAAACCTCTCTTCTCTCAAAAGGCCTCACGTTTTGCCCCACTCCACCGGAAGTCGACCAGATAGCACTCAGCCAAGACCTCTCTACTTTCTATCGCAGGATACGCCTCAAAGAGTTTTTTCTAGATGAACCCCCTTCTGATCCTGAGCCCTTCCACCCGAAAAGCACATGGATCCCCCCAAGAACAGAGTTTCTTCCCTTGAAACTTACATTCAAGCCGTCTCATCCCAAGTTCTCTCCACAGATACTCCCACCAGCAGAACCCATGATAACCTTCCTCGAGAAGAACGCCAAGCTCTCTCCTCGCTCCGAAACAGGTCGGATATTATCATCAAGCCCGCAGACAAAGGATCAGCCGTCGTAGTTATGGACCGCCAGCAGTACATCGACGAAGCCATGAAACATCTCAACAACCGATCCCACTACACACCCCTTGATTCCGACCCCACTTGTGATTTCTCTCAACAGATCCAGTCGACACTTAATAACATGAAGGAACGTGGACACCTCTCCAAGAAGGCCCACAAATTTCTCTCCCCTACTAATGCGAAACCTGCTCGTTTCTATCTCCTCCCCAAGATCCACAAACCTGGCAACCCTGGTCGACCCATCCTCTCGGGAAATGGTTCCCCTACGGAGAACATCTCCCTCTTTGTTGATCACCACATTAAACCCCTTGTTTCAACTGCACCCTCCTACATCCATGACACACCAGACTTTCTCAGGAAACTCAATAACATCAAGGATCAAGGATTCCCGAGACTGCAATCATCGGCACTTTTGATGTTTCATCCCTCTACACCAACATCCCCCATGACGAAGGTATTTCAGCCTCATGTGCAGCATTGGCTAACAGCGGTCACTCGAGTCCCCCAGTATCCGACATCAAATCTGTCATGTCACATGTACTAACAAAAAACAACTTCACTTTCATGGACAAACACTACCTACAGGCATTCGGCACAGCGATGGGCACACGGATGGCCCCTTCCTACGCCTGTCTCTTCATGACCAAGCTGGAGCAACAGCTGCTAGATTCAGCCCCCTGTCGCCCATGGATCTGGTGGCGCTACATCGACGACATCTTCTTCATCTGGACCAGGGAGGAAGACAGCCTCCAAACATTCATTGCCCACATCAATTCCTTCCACAGGACCATCAAATTCACTTCTGATTTCTCCCAACAGAAGACCAACTTCCTCGATGTCACAGTCAAGAAGGAGTCTAACCGTCTCACCACCACTCTCTACACCAAACCCACTGATACCCACCAGTACCTCCACTCATCCAGCTGCCACCCCCGTCACTGCAAACCGGCATCCCCTACAGTCAGGCCCTCAGACTTCGCCGTATCTGCTCTGAGGATTCCGACTTTTCCTTCCATGCCAGGAACTTGAAGAGACATCTCGTAGCCAGGGGCCATAGCGCCAGGACAGCCCAACAAGCCATCAACAAAGTTCTTTCCCTCCCCAGATCTGAAGTTCTCAAACAGAAAACTGACAGCCAGGATACCAATGACAGAATACCTCTCGTGACCACCTTCCACCCTAATCTCCCTCCTCTCCGCAATATCCTTCATGACAACCACCGTATTCTCAACACACAGACGCTTCTATGGGCACAGATCCACTGTCAACACAGCCAAGCTTGACACTCCAGTGGGCCACCATTTTAACCTTCCTAACCATTCCATCACCGATATGATTCTACAGGGCATTGAATCTTTAGGTACCCGTCCCGACACAGTCCGAACCAGCAGGGAGAAGTACTGGATGAGACGACTTCGCACCATCCAACCTCATGGCCTCAACATCCAGGAGGGAAATGATTAATACATCTTTTTACTCCCCTTCCTTACATTATTACATATATGTGTATATACATGTATATATATATATATATATATATATTATTTGCATTTTACCTCCTCGTTTGGTTTAGACACATATATTACAGACTTTATATGCACATGTTTATATTCTTCAGTATATAGTATGCCTTACATCTTATAGTCTTGTATACAGCAGACAGCAAATATATATTTTTCACCACACTTTACTTTATATGCCATATATTTTGCACTTGGTGTCTGACAACTCGACTCCCTCTTTATTTTCTGCCCTACCACTCCACTGCACTGGACTTGTACAGTACTTATTCCTTTCTCTTGTCTTTGCATTGTTCCTTATCCTGTTTGATGTTGCCTCCCCACTTATCCTTTGCTTTCACAGGTTACCCACCCTTGAGCTTGGGGCTCATTACTCTCCTTGGATCTCCACGCCTTTGTATTTGTTTTAATCCCCCTCCACACCCACTTGACTCATGGTTTTTGACTCCCCACACTCCCCTTTTGTTCCCATTGTTTTGTGTCCACAGCTCCTCCCTTACAGTTCCTGTTACATGTAATCTGTTTTGTGTCTGTAGTCTATATATATATATACTTGTCTTGCTTTTTATGTTTGTCTTTTTGCCTCTGACGAAGATTCTGCTAGGATCGAAAGCTCAGGCCCCTTTTGACTCCATTTTACTCCATTGGCTTGCTATTATTGGATAAGCAGTTTTCAGCAGCTTGTTTTCGATGTTAGTAGATTATGTAGATTATGTAGATTTACATGTAACACCAGGGAGCTCCACCGCCACCGCTGTTAGGCGACTAACGGCGGTGGTGGTGGAGCTCCCTGGACTTACAGTCACTGTCTGTTATGTACTTACGTAATTAGATCTAACAGTTAGATATTTGACATTATGAAATAAAAAACACCTTACTTGCAAAAGTTAAAGTTAATATTTGTAAAAATGAGCCTAATCGTGGAATAAGTCTCCTACCATTCAGTGTGTACACACACACTTACGTGCACGCAATAAACCGATAACTGTGCGGAGTGAGAGAGGGTGACATATTTCACCATAACGCCTAAAAATGAAATGGCTCACTTACACAAAACAGTGTTTTCTCACAATTGACACCAGATCTATCCAGACAGTCATTTCTGGAGCGAAACTTCGCAAACAGGTCCATCTCAGGCTTTCAAGCACACCAAAGGAAAACTAGTAGGAGAAAATGAGGATTTAGATGGCAGAAAGTGGGAATAAAGTAGGCTATTTGCAGGTACACCAGATTTCATTCTCCTTGTATATGCATAGTTGCCCACTTTCCTGATTAAACCACAACAACATGTATTTTCTGCACTGATATATACCCATTCCATGACCAAACTCAAAGGATACTTTATAAATAGCTTTGAGAAAATATGTTACATAGGATGACCACATATAGCCATGTTCCTCTCCTTTGGGATGCAATCATGCAAGGGAGCAATGGGTATGACTGCACTTCCAATGACCAATCTACAATAGTGTCTGAGGTGGGTCACTGGGATCTACCACAAGATGGAAGTGAAGTATACCCATTGCTCCCTTTCATGATTGCATCCCAAAGGAGTAGGCCTAGAACCTGGCTATATGTGGTCATCCTATCTAACATGTTTTCTCAAAGCTATATATAAAGTATCCTTTGAATTTGGCCATGGAATGGGTATAACCTATCAGTGCAGAAAAGTTGTTGTGGTTTAATCAGGACACTGGGCAGCCATGTATCAACAAGGAGAAGGAAACCTGGTGTACCTGCAAATATCCTACTTTTATCCCACTTTCTGTCATCTCAATCCTAATTTTCTCCTTCTAGTTTTCCTTTGGTGTGCTTGAAGCCTGAGATGGATAGATCTGGCGTAAATTCTGAGAAACACTGTTGTGTGTAACTGAGCCATTACATTTTTAGGCATTATGGCGAAATATCACCCCTCATTTATTCCGCACAGTATGGGGCATGCAACGTAATGGTGACATCATTCTACCTCAATAAACACAAGTGTGTGCGTACACACTGAATGATAGGAGACTTATTCCACGATTAGGCCGATTTTTACAAATATTAACTTTAACTTTTGCAAGTATGGTACTCTCTATCGCATAATGATCTAACTGTTAGATCTAATATAGATCGGCAGCAGTACATGGCATTTACTGTAACTCCAGGGAGATCCACGACCACCGCCGTTTATAGGCGCCTAACAGCGGTGGCGGTGGAGCTCCCTGGTGTTATGTAAATCTACATCATCTACATTAGATCTAACAGTTAGATTTTCGGTATCATTATGAGATAAAGCTTACCTTACTTGCAACAGTTAAAGTTAATATGTGTAAAATGTAATAACTCACATACACACAACAGTGTTTTCTCAGAATCTACACCAGATCTATCCAGACAGTCATTTCTGGAGCAGAACTTGGCGTTCAAGTCCATCTTCTTCACACGATCACGCACTGCACTTCATACTGCACGTATATACCTCGCATTGATACCAGCGCACTGCACTGCACATAAGTAGTCGCATGCACATCCATACCATCGATCTCTACCTTTCGAGGATAGAGATTGATGGCACGTACATTGCATATATGCATGCACTGCTCTTGACGCTTAAATACTGCCCTCTCTCGTCGGTGGCGCAAGTCCTGTCAAAACAAAAATCGCGTCCGGGTCTGTATGGTCTGGGGGCTGCACAGCTCTAATTAGTTCTAGTCATTTTCTGTGATTCCCCCTCCACCCTTAATTATGTCATTTTTGGATCATATAAAGGATCATATAAAATCAATGATCATACAAAATCAACATTTGAACACCTTTTTCATGTGCACCTAAAGAGTTAATTTATGCTGGTTTAGATCAGCCCCATGAGAGAGCAGGAGTTGTGTCACAGAAAAGAAAAACTTCTACCAAGTTTGAGATTCACCAGCTCAAAGAGAGCGAGCTAGTCTTTATTCAGACTAATTCAGTACAAAACAAACAACATGCAGACTTGGATATAAATGTACATGTAATTCTTATGTGACAAGTTGGTCCAAGTGGAGTTTCATGGGGACTTCATTAGCAGCACAATAAACATCATAACGAGCGTAGCTTACACCAGGTTTGTGGGTAGTCTAAGCTGCAGTCCATGTATAGAGATTTAAAAATGCTTAAAACATCCCCTTTTCATGTTTACATGGTCAAGGAAACTGTATGAACAAGTCAAGGCACAGGTTTGAATGTTGCCATTGCTAGCACTTGCTTGTATGATTTTTTGATTTCTCACTTTTTACACAATATAAGCCTATGGGCAAATAATTACAGGTGTGCTCCTTGAGGGTAGTTCAGAATTCGACCGATTTTACTTTAAGAGCAATCTCCTCATTACGCAGTCTACACTACCTGCTGCCAAGCCTAAGATTGCGATATTCGTGCGCCCGGATGAATGTTCTTGTACAGATCATAATCCTAATATGCGTAATTGGAGATAAGTTTGATATACTTTACACATAGGTTCAAAGCACGATACTCATAGGTTAGAAATAAGTTTTGGGTACGATAGACATTATCTCGACGTATTTCGACTTATGAGTGACTTACAAGTAACGTGTGTGAACATGTTTCAACGATCGCATAACTTACCTTCAACTTATGTCCCGCGTATGCACACGATTTTTCGACGACCTCGCCGTACTGAGACGTATACCAGCGTGCTCTTTACTTATACAACCCATTGAGGCGCTGTTACACTCTAGCGTATAGAGCCAGCGTATGAGGAACGTATCGAATATTTCGAAAAATTGTTTATACGCACAACTTTTCAGCGTATGAGGTCGATTTTCGGTTAATGACCGTTAGAGTAACGTGAGCCTAGCATACCGTCAGCGTATGAGTAGCGTATGAGTAGCGTACGCATAGCGTATGTCAGCGTATGTGAGCGTATGTGATGTGATGTGTATTTGAGTTGGACGTATACCGACGTATGAGTAACGTATATCAGCGTACCTCCGACGTATGAGAAACGTATGCGGAACGTCAGCCTAACGTATGAGGAGCGTACACAGCGGGGGTATAAAAGGTGGCACCCAGATTGCTGGGCGTTGTGGCGTGCGCCTGTAATCCAGCTAACAGTGGAAGTTATAAACTGATTCAGCGGACCCAGGTTCGAGACTGAGTCACGTCTTTCGGATGGTGACGTTAAAGGTCGGTCCCCAGACGTAAATAATCATATCTGATTGATACACGTCTGTAAAAACCCAATTACACACACACACACGCATTAACTGGGCGTTGTGGCGTGCGCCTGTAATCCAGCTACCAGTGGAAGTTATAAACTGATTCAGCGGACCCAGGTTCGAGACTGAGTCACGTCTTTCGGATGGTGACGTTAAAGGTCGGTCCCAGACGTAAATAATCATATCTGATTGATACACGTCTGTAAAAACCCAATTACACACACACACACACACACGCACGTCTCATTCTACGCCTTCTTCTTCTGTGTCTAGCATACTCAACTGCCAACTGTAACAAATCTTGGTAATGTTGCAGCACAGCAACCTCCATCTCTGAACTGCTGGTACAAACTGATACAGATTTGGAAATGTGAGACTATATATACCCCCATGCGCTGCAAATACGCATGTAATACGCATGGGATAAGTTGGCTGTACGCTCAGAACACGTTAGGCATAAGTTGAGTACGTTAGACTGTCGTTAGAACTACCATCATAACGTTAGCCATTCGTTAGACACACGTCAGACACACGTTCATTATACGCTCCTCTAACGCTAGGTTTCCTGACCCACTCAATTTCAACGTATGAGAAGCGTACTCGACGTATGAGTAACTTACCTTCAGCGTACCTCTAGCGTGTTCAGCGTATGAGGAACGTATGAGGAGCGTAAAATTCATACGTCGGCATACGCTGAAAATTTTTGTGCATGTTCAAAAAAAAATTTGGCCGTCAGCGTACATCAGCGTACACCGACGTACCCCGGCGTACTACAAACGTATTCCAGCGTACCCCTAGCGTGTTTCAGCGTATGTCAGCGTATGCCCAAAAAGTCCATACGTTCCTCATACGCTGCCTCTATACGGTAGAGTGTGACAGCGCCTTTTAGAACACTCTCCCGGTAAATATAAATATGCTTAAAATAGACAATACAGGGAACTTTGTGGTTATAGATATAACGTTGTACGAATATGGTATTATTATCGCGTCGTTGTGTGGCCCGAATACAGACAATCCAACATTGTTTGCTCATCTTCAACAAATTATAATAGATTTTGAGAATCCACATGCTATAATGGGTGTTGGGACTGGAATTTAGTACAAGATTCAACCTTCGGAACATCGGCATATAACTATTTGCTAGTTAATAACCCGCAAGCGAAACAACAAGCAAATGAAATGAAGAAAGAAGTAGATTTTATGCGATCCTATATGGTGGCAACCTAGCCCTTTTAAACAGAGTAGATTAGACTTCTTTTTGATATCTGCAGAACCTCTTTTATCAGTGCACAATATTGGTATTCTCTCGGGTTATCGAACAGATAACTCCTTAATTGTTTAAGTCTCAGTTTGAATCAGATACAACGAGGGCCAAGTTTTGTTCAGAAACGAAAGCTTTGCTTAACAAATTAAGAAAACGTCAAACGATATTATTCTGTGTGTAAGCAAATTTTTAGGCATTTTACTCCCAGTGTTAAAGATCGTATGCTCGATCTGTAATGAAAAACACAAGTCAGAAACACTGGGAGTAAAATGCCTAAAAATTTGTTTACAAATTAAAATTCCTCCCATCAAGCTTCTTCGTTGATAATATTCTGCTTTATGCAAAAGACGGAGTAAAGTTCGATCAAAGTGATTTCATAGTGGGTGATTGTGAATTTATCGTAAATCTTATTTTTAGAAATTTTAATGATAATAATACGGGGATAACCAATATCATATGCCTCCTCGCAAAACGAAACAAAAGATCAAAGTGTGGACAGGAAAAAGGATTTTGAAAAGAAAATTTATAATATTTGATGATAATATATATATATATATATATGTGACCCGACGCCTCAAAACCTACAATAAGTCGCCAAAATTATTTTTTGTTTGTTTTATACATTTTCTGAAAGTAGAGATTCTCAGCTTTCCACTGGTATATCACTTAGTTATTACTTAGCCTAATTTACTAAATAATTAGACCTTTAAATATCACATTTAGAATCAGTATGTAATCACCAATCAATAACTCCTATTCAGAGAAAATGGCCGTTAAAGTTCAGAACAAAAGAGTGCTAAACCTTCGCTCTCTGTGTGCGCCCAAGTAAAACTGGGTATTCAAATGGCCATAGCAACTGGTATGAAGGGATTATCAGATTAGGCTGAATTTTGACAAGCTGCTCCAGGAGGGCCTATTCATTACTCACTCCAAAAATCAATTTAATACCTTCAGAGGTAAAGTAGTAATTTGGCATTGAATGGAAGTATTACAAAAGCTCTCCAAACATCCATAAAAAAGGAGTCATTTTAAAATGCCCCCAAAACAAATTTCAAAGTCGAATTAAAACTCACAAACTTGAGACATGATAGAATGATAATGAAACTACCCATTTCTGTCAAAAAAAGAAAATCGACTGATCCAAGCAAATTTACTATTTTGGGCTGTTAGCTACGTTGTGGTCCGTGCGACTTATTGTAGGTTTTGAGGCGGCGGGTCACATTTATATATATATATTACGCTAAGAATTTTGAATAGGCGCCTCCCCTGGCTCTTTTGGTCCCCACCTTTTGGTACCCACAGGCGGGGGATGGTTCTTAGAGGGTTGGGAGGCACTTTCTAAGGGCTGACGTGCCGTCCATATTTCATAAATTCATTTCTAAACATTGAATTTCCGGAGGGAGTAATAATTCTGCCAACCCATGAAGCTGGTTTGTAGCTGCATGCCCAACCCATACCCTTTACCTGTGAAAGGGGAGAAACCTCAATTGGTGTATTGCCAAAGAACAGCGTGACGTGTATACCCCAAGGCCATATCCGCATGTATGGCTTCAATGTATACGACGCAACATACGTGTTATTCGTTCGCACAGCGCACTTGCATGTGTAGAGGTACTATGTTTCACGCATAGAGTTACATCATTTGTAGCTTCATGGTTACATACACACAGTTTTAGTGTGTATGTAACTCTATGGTTTCACGGCGGTCGCCGGGTGGAGGGGGGAGATGTCTCATTGAGGCCGGTAAGGTATATTCATCCACGTGAAAACGGATAAAAATACCTTTTCAGCAATAGGCGCATAGCACGGATTACGCGTTTAGGTTATCAAAAAATGCAAATGGGGCAATGAGGATCAGAGAATTGACCAACAAACCATTAATCATGTTATTTAACCTTGTTTTTATTTTTTGGGAATTTGCATCGAGTTTGTTCCGGTTGGCAACTAGAAGGCTCACGCATTTTTAACATTTTAGATATGCACTCATATCTTATATCACATAGGTCGAATTTCTCTATTTCAAACTAAACTACAATAACAATTTCAGTATGTATTATGACCCTATAATACAATCATACCTGAGCTAATTTGCAATGGAGTCGTCTTTTGGTCACATGGGTCTTTCTGGCTTGCAAAAGAATTACAATATATTCGTTTATTTATTCGCTCAAGACCTGGAACACTGCACACGTTTTTCTTTTAATTTTTTTTTAAATTCCTTTATGAAAACTTACACTGTACAAAATACTGGATTTTAAAGTAAATTGCTGGCAACCCACTGCAGAGTAAATTAGTGTATTTCTCACGGTATGGTACTGTTTATTCTACAGTTTAACGTTAAACAGCGGTATATAACTGTAAAAAATAGAGTATTTAACTGTACATGATACAGTACTGTACTGTGCAGCCGGGTTGCCAGCAATTTACTGCAATTCCTAAATATTTTTTTACAGTGTATTCAAGTTAGTTAGAACAATCAATGAATTCAAATGCGGCTATATAAGGTACTCATAAGTTTTTCGAATTTGATACAAAATAGAAAGAATAATCCGATGGGAATGAAACAAAATATAGATAAAGGTGTGATACAATTGTAATAGCCTAGGACTATAATTGTGTTCTCATATGTACCACAATCATTCCGGAGCTACTTCTCAATGGAGTCGTCCTTTGGTCACTATTAGGTCTTCATGGTTTCTTAGATATGCACCTCCAAAAGAATTACAATTTATTCTTTTATTTATCCACTGATGGGATTGAGCAATCTAGTGGCCAAAAAGTTATTGTGTATTCCAATTTTTTTTTTCACATTATTGAGGACAATCAATGATTTCAAATTCGGCTTAATTATAATTTACTTACAAGTTTCATGAATTCCATATAAAATGAATAGTTTTCAATTAATTTTAAAGCTTTACCTTTGGATAATTTATTTCCCAGATCAATAAGTCTCACTTCAGTGAGTTTGTTTGCCAGGATGGATCGTGAATGGGAGGTGTCTGTTTGATTGATCTTCCACTTGATAAGGATCTCCACTAGAGCTTCATTGAAGTTATTGAGATGTTTTGCGAGTATCGATTGACTGATCGCATAGGTATACCCCAGGGCGTTGCACAGTCTTGAGTATTTAGCAGGTAGTATGTCTTCAGCTAGTGATATCAACTCCACTTCCTGTAAAGGCTCCATCGTTCTGTGAAACCAAAGCATAAGCCAATACATTAGCTAAAAAGTGAACTATTTTTATTAGTGCTCTCCACACTTTGAAAGGCGCTTCACCAATCCTTATTAATTAATGATTAACAAACGAAGATGTCTAATTAATACATCTACATTTTTGCTAATTAACCATGATTTCAGTTTATTAATAAAAAGAAAACTCCATTCCGTGGGAGGAGCCCCCCCCCCCCCCCGCACACACACACGCACACACAGATCTAGATCATCCCGCTCGGTTTCCCCTTCTCCTTTGTGGAGCCCCTAATCCATAGCCATTATCTCAATTTCAATAATTGTCCAGTTGGGAGAGGGTGGAGTTGCGGGGGGGGGGGGGGGGGAGTAATAATTGTCGTAGCTATAGGGGTAGTTGTCCTGGAGATTAATTGTCCAGGGGCAGTTCTCCGGATACGGGCTTGTAAATTGCCGTCATAATTCTTTTTTTTTTTGCTTTTGTTTTTGTTTTTTTTTTGCTTTTATTGGGGGGGGGGGGGGTTGTTTGCAGATGCTTTGTTTGCAAATGCTTTTCTGCATTTATTTCATACTCAATGTAAACACCAGTTTCTTGCAAACGTAACATATAAAGGATAAGGCGATAAACTTACATATAAATAATTGAGTGTTACATCATGAATGCAAACCATCTTACAGTGATAATAATATTATATACACGTACCAAAAATACATTGAGTATGGATATAATTCTATATAAAACATTTGATGATGTAGGTACAATTATTTACAAAATGCAGAGGGCAAAACTATCATAAGCAAATGCTTAAGACAATAGCAGCCCAGAATTGCATGCGTATAGATGAGGATTCAGGAGATATAATAGAAATAATTTGCCATATTGTAAATTCAAGAAAATTGCATACATTGAGATTCACTTATAACTCGCCATATTGTAATTTTAAGGGAATTGCATATATCTGTGCCGTGAGTGCGCAAGTGCAAAGTGCATATAGCTGGGGATTATGGTTTTGCAGAGAATGTAATTGTATGGAGGGAAATTGAGTTTGGTTTAAGGATAACAAGGGATACAGGACAATCAGGGGTCGATATTCAAAGCAATCATTCATGGTTGTAATTTAGCAGCAGATGTTTCTTCATTAGAGCTTTAAAAGAAAAATGAGAAGAGGCAGATTTTATATTTCCAGGTAGTGAGTTCCATATATCAGGACCATTGTGTCTAATAGTTTTTTGCGCCATGAATAGTCTGGGACTGTTCAAGTGAATATCAGAAGAATGACGAGTTGGATAGGAATGAATGCTGGAGTTTTGAGTGAAAGCATTTTGAAGAGTACTAGGTAGAGATTGTTTCGAGAATTTAAACATAAAAATAGCCGTTTGGAATACATGAATGTCATTTATTTTAAGTGTTTTGAGTTTGTAAAATAATGGATCCATGTTTGGTAAATAGTGTGAAGACGTACAAATGCGCAGTGCTTTTTTCTGGAGTAAAAGTAATGAATTGATTCTTATTTGTAGGAATTTCCCCATGCCAGGTTACAGTAAGATAAATACGGATAAACTAGCGCATTATACAATATAAATAAGGATTTTTGAGGTAAACTGTCTTTTAGTTTGTTTAATATACCTACTCCTCTTGACATGTTAGATGATATATTATCAATGTGATTTTTCCACGTTAAATTGGAATCTATTAACACCCCCAAGAATTTTGTTGAATCTTTACTAGTAAGGGTAACATCGTCAATTATTATATCGTCGTGGAAAAAATTTGCTGAACTCGCAGTCTTAAAGTGTATGAAGCTAGTTTTGCTTATATTTAACGAAAGTTTATTGCATTTAAACCAATGGGATATATTGATTAATTGTGTATTAATTGTTTCAATTAGTTCATTTAAATCCTTATGGGAATGAAATACATTAGTGTCATCTGCAAATAATAATAGGAAACCTAGTACAAAAGGATAGTTGCGTAATTTTTTAGACTTCGGGATGGAGCAGTACACGAGCATGTTTGGAAATAATAATTGTAGTGCAGTTGGTTTGTTCTTGCAAGTGTAATGGCGAAAGAAAGGCAGCAAATGAGTGCAGCAGAATTTGCTGTAAGGATGCTGAAATTACAAATTGGGAAAAAGTAGAGCTGTTTGTTGACATAATACATGATTATATGGTTTTCAATTTCTAAAAGAGAAAAGAAACACCTAGAGCGATTAACATCAGTATACTGAATGATTATAATTAATATTTCGTTATTTTATTTATTACAATTACATTGATCCCATATGAGATTTTAACAGATGTGATTTATCTGAGATGTCAGTTATAAAGCATTATTATTGCTCGATTCTTCCGAATGATGAGTGATATAAAGGACCTAATGACAGTGAAAATCTTTGGCGCAAAGTTTCCGAATTCGGATGTGACGACAATCGTACCGTATATTAAGTACCTACAACCCCTCTCCGTTGCTTTCTTCATTTTCTGAGGGTCATGGAATTGATAGAGCAGCCTCTGTTGACAATGCTGCTACAGCCCCCTCCCCTATCCAGACACGCACACAGACACGCACACAGACACAGGCTATATACCATCTATGAACTACTTTGGCGAAAATTGTCGGTAATATGTCATTGTACCAAGGGATGTCGGTCGAATGGCGCAGCGCGGTGTCGGACTGATGGGGGGGGGGGGGGGGGGGGCTGATGGTGCCCGGGGTTATGGGTCGTGTAAATTATTGGGGCACAATTGTTTTCTTAATTTGTTCGACAAAGCTACGACAAAGCCGTGGGGATGTCCCCCATCCAATATTATCGGTTTGTTTGCTTAATTATTTTTTATGAATAGCGACCCTCTTTTCGTATTATGAATAGCGAACCTCTTCAATTAGGAATAGCGACCCTCTTTCTGCATTATGAATAGTGACCTTCATTTTGTATAATGAATAGAGACCCTCTTCTTCGATTATGAATAGCGACCCTATTTCTGTATTATGAATAGTGACCTCTTCTCATATCATGAAGAGCGATCCTCAATCTGTATTATAAATAGCGACACTTTTCTCCTATTATGAATAGTGACCCTCTTTCCTAATTATGAATGCGATTGTCTATTAGTATTATGAATAACAATCCTCATGACTAATGACCCTTACAAATAATGAGCCTTTATCCATTATGAATAGCGGTCCTAATGACTAGCGAGCTCACCCTCTTTCTCTCCAGGCCTATTCAGGCTCTGTTGCTGGTTATGCGCACATCGCACTGAGTGAGTTTGACACTTTAATTCTGCGGTAGGAGGATTGGGGGGGGGGGGGGCTCCAGAAAAAAAAAGTATTTTGAACTAAACGCATATCAGTATGGTGATTCTGGCCTGAATAGGGGAGCTCTTATAACGCAATCCTAATTGAGCTACATCCGACCCCAGTGTAAAAACATGTTTAAGGAAAGGAAAACTTAGACCGCGGTCTGTTAAACTTCCATTGTTAAAAATCGACTTTAGATCCAGGGTCACGTTCAAATTAATTTGCACAGAATATGACTGTACTATAATTTCACTCTATCACTTTTGTCACCTCATCTACAAGTCTTTAATAGGCTGGAAAGTGTTGCTTTAGTGACTTAGCTGGACAGTCTGTTTCGGCCGAAGCCTCATCAGCAACTACATCAATTTATACAAAGTACAGTGTAAGATAGACATATAATTATAGCGCAGTCAAACAAGCAAACTAAAGATACATGTACGTGGCTTTTTAATGGTACAATAGAATTGGTAATAGTACTGGTACTGGCCGTCATTGGCTGAAGAGGCTTAAACTGTAGTGGGGTAGTTTGAGTCTAGTTTATTACATGTGAAGGGGCGGGGGGGGGGGGGGGGGGTTATATGTTATGTTTTATATCTCCATGCATAGTCTAGTTATTTCATGTGGCCCGGTGTACCAACCCAGATAAACATGTCTACCAGATTGCTTCATCTGGTACCCCTAGAAACGATACAACAGAGAGAGAAAAAAATATTTTGTTTCAGTTCTGATTGTTATATCAGTTTCCTTTCAAGGTACGATATTCAATTTAACCTTTCATCCTGGGGTGACTCGAACTTTCACATTTATTTCTCATCGAAGTATCGAAGTATTAAAACCATATTGAAACAATGGCCTTTAGTGTGAATAGATACAATGCCAATAATATTTTCAAAGTCATGAACTTGAGTTAATGTTAATTACTTATTCGGTTGAAACTAAAGTGATATAGAAACAGTTCAAAATTTCATTTGCCATAACCCTGAAATAGCTTACACCCAGCGCATTTAATCTCAATGCATTTGGGATTGAAAGGGAATAGGTGAGCTTGGAGCACTCCATAGGGTCATGTGTTAAATAGAAGGAAGAAAATCATGAAAAAAACAAGTGATAGTAATTAAACTACTGGTGGGTTAAGAATCGCCCAGTTCTAGGCCATTTTTACCAGTAATTACACTCTAAAAATAACGACTAAATTAAGCTGCGTAACTACTGGTTGGCTAACAAAAATGCCCCATTCTATCACCACAGGGTTTGATTAATTTGTGTCAGTTTACTTTACACAACTGGCGGGTAGATATTCACAACAATACTTGTTAAAACAGCGGTGGGGTTTTACCTACTACTTCTGCAATTTTGCCATATTCCTCATTCTAATTTGGTAACAGTAGTCGAACAATTTGGTTGGTCATTCATTGACAAAGGGTTTGTACAGGTTTACCGCGTAATTAAAACAAACCCAAAATACTTAAATGTTGAACAATATTGATTGTTGGAAATTCAATGGTTTGCCATTATAACAGCACATTTTCCAATATTTTAAAGGGTTAATCCACCTTTGGCAAATTTGGTCATTTTTTACCGAACCATGTAGTTATGCCATTAGAAAAAATTGTGCTAATGGAATTTAGGCAATTTTTCTTCAACAATAATTGGCGATTTTGTCTAAGTACTGGATAATCACACTGGGCAATGCAGGGGCGGATATAGGGCTTTGTAGGAGGGGGGGGGGGGGGGCACACAAATGCAGGTTTGTCAACTTTTGGAAAAGGGAGACCCGTATTGTTGGGGTCTCGCCAGCTCTAGAAAAGTCGGACAGGGGTGGGTTTGGAGTCCAGTTTCGCGCCTTAATTCTCTGACAAGCAAAACAAAAAAAATGCATACATTTCTTCCAAAAGGGGCGGCACGGGCTTGATTTGCTCCCCCCTCCCCCTACATCCACCACTGGGGCAAGGTAAATCGCATCATAAAATTAGGGGTGCAGGCTCTGTTGGTAAACTCTCATATTATAAGAGTTTGCATTTGATTTGACTAGCTGGATAAGCATGATAAGATAGATATAGAATAGGATAGGTTAGGATAGATTGGTAAGGATAGGATAAGATAGGATTATAGGTTCTATAAATAAAATTGGTAGACAGGAACTCGGGAGCCAACTGTGTTCTATATATTCTGAGCTAGGTCGGAGGAAAAAGATAAAATAAATTGGCAACTGAATTTGCCCCACCACATAGGATTTATTATCCAATCAGTTGGGTAAATTTTGAGAATTTTTGGTAATTACTGCCCAATATTTGAGCTTTGTAAGAGTTGCGCAAATGCCTGCTTCGAAATTAGATTTTCAACTATCGGCAATTATAGAATTGGGTACGGTAATATCTTTTTGGGGCAAAATTGAATTCGTAAAAATAAAAAAAAGTTGGGTAAAAAAAGGGATGGGTAATTATTGGCAGGGTAATTATGGGTTAATCAGAAGTGAAGCATCTCGAGCAATTGATTTTGTGTTTTTGCTTTCTTAAAGCATCAATAAATTATGGTATTTGCACTAATCACTATAGTTTGGGCAATAAAAGCCCGAAAGTTTAAAGGACAGCATACGACCCGAAGTTTTTTTTTTTTTTTTTTTTTTGCTTAGAGGTGTTTTATGGTGCCTTAACCATCTTAGGGTTTTCTGCACCAGTCTGTAGAGGTAAAAAGCTTCCATATCAGTATTCAATGCCATTAGTTGTATATATATAACCGATTTATTGTTAAAAGTTTTCACATTCAATTTTACGTATATAGTAATAGTTTCCTGAAACTGGTATTATTTGACATAAACATTGCTACATCAATAAGAATGTTTTAACAAGTTTTATTTACATAATTACATCATATTATATATATTATATGTGCTCTTTCCCTAAAGAGATGATGAGATGATTCAGGGCGACTCTGGTAAAATGAGGGAAAAGCCATATTAGTATATAGTTATCTAGTGCAATCTACCAGATTGAAGTATAAAACTCATGACTTCTTTAATGATTCTATTATCAGTGAACAACCATTTGACATTAAACGGAATATTGAATTTATGCAACATAGATGTTAAACGTAATTGATGATCAATATGTGCAATGCAATCAAAAAAGAAATGTTCAACTGATTCTCTATCATGACATACATCACATAATCCATCCTCATGACATCCAACTCTAAATCTAGAATAATTTAATAAACAGTGGTTTGACTTTAAATGAAAGAATAACCTCTCTTTACGTCTATTTTTCCATATTGGCTTATATTTCCTTCCAACAGTGGGTTGTATGTTATGGTAAAATCTACCATTTGTATCATTATCCCATCTTTGTTGCCATTTGTTAAAAATATACATGTCAATAGAACCATAGAATCTTTCATAAGGTTGCTTCATGTCCAATACTATTCCTTTTCCCCCTGCTGCTTCTTTAGCTAATAAGTCGGCATACTCATTACCCGGGATGCCAGTATGACCTGGCACCCATGTAGTAGAAACAAGGGTACCTTGGTAATTTTCTGTCCATTCTAAAGCCATGAGAATAGCCATTAGTTCAGCATCAAATACTGAAGCCCAGTTTGGTAAGGTATACTTTTTACCGTATTTGAAATGTGGTATATAGAAAGCTGCCCCTACTCCTTGACCTTTAGAACCATCTGTGTATATATGCAACATATTACACAAAGTTGTGTTTTTACAATGTATAAATTCATGTTTGACGACATGAGGTTCATCCTTTTTACTAATTTTGTGATTGTCGTAAAAGTATGGCTTGATAAAATTCCATGGAGGAAAATTTCCTTGGGCCACTATATTTATTGAATCAATATCAAATGGGAATTCATGTATTTTCTCTCTAAAAAGCATACGAGTTGAGTGTATTTTAACACAATGTTCCCTGAAAACCTCATTTGTTGGATGCTCTGGTAAAGCAGCCAATTTAACTCTGTATTTGAGAGAAAGTTGTTGCCATCTTAAATCTAGAGGTAGTTCATTAGTTTCAACCTGGAGAACATTTATTGGAGTACTTTTTAGTCCACCTGTAACAATCCGTAATGCCCTAGATTGAATCCTGGTTAGACGCAAAAGATTAGTTTTATTCATAGTCAAGAAGGCCTGACATCCATATTCCAATCTTGATCTTATAAGAGATCGATATTATGTTAATAGAGCTTGCCTATCAGCACCCCAGTCCGTTCCTGATACACATCGGAGTATGTTCAGTCTCTTGCTACATGTTCCCATTAAATATTGAACATGCTTATTCCAATTTAATATTGGATCAAATACGAGTCCGAGGAATTTAAATTCGTAGACTCTAGCAAGTTCTATATTATTCAGGAGTAGTTGGATGTTTATTTTCTTCCTGCTTTTGGTGAAAATCATAAATACAGACTTAGATGTAGACAATTTAAATCCCCATAAATTGCACCAAATTTGAATTTCTCCGAGGATACGAGTCATTTTTCTTTGTAGATAATTTATATTTGTACCCGTTGCCCAAATAGCACAATCGTCAGCAAATAAGGAAACGGAGGTATTAGCTTCATTAACCTTAAGGTCATTCATAATTAAAAATAATAGAGGACTAATGACACTCCCCTGAGGGATACCATTATCTAACATTACAGTTTCAGATATCCGTGTCCTAACTTTTACACATATTCTTCTGTTAAATATGAAGCTCCGAATCCATGATAATGCAGTACCTTTTATGTTCAAGTTATATAGCTTGTATAACAAACCCTCCTTCCAGACCATAATTATCATATGCCTTTTCTAAGTCTAAGAAAAGACCGATAGTAGATTGTTTAGATCTAAAACCTCTAGTAATTTTATCTTGTAATCTCAAAAGATGGTCTATCGTACCTCTCTTTTTCCTAAAGGCTGATTGATAAATATTAATTTTACCCTCTTTTTCTAGGGTCCATGTAAGCCTAGAGACTACCATCCGTTCCATTACTTTACACAAGTTAGACGTTAGAGCAATTGGTCTATATGATATGGGGGCAGAGGACACCTTACCAGGCTTTAAAATAGGAATAATTAATCCCGTATTACAATTTAGAGGAACACTACACTGCGTCCAAGACATGTTACATAACTTTAAAATAATATTTAAACTACAATCAGACATATGTCGAAACATAATATAACATAGTTGGTCTTGGCCAGGTGCTGTATCATTACTTTTTTGTATAGAATCCTTTAATTCCTGTAATGAGAACTGTTCATTTAATGGACTGTCATCATGAATATTATTGAATATAATATCCCGATTTTCATGTTCAAATTGTAGTTTATTTTGTTGGAATTGCGTTGTGTAATTATAATTACTACTTATTTGAGCATAATGATTGACTAACATATTAGCTTTGTCAATATTAGTTATAGCTTGCTGATGTTCCTTAATAAGAACTGGAATTGTTCTACTGGGCGTATTTCCTTGCATTCTCTTAATGACCCTCCACACTTTGGATAGTTTTGTGGTACTGGTAATAACAGAGCAATGGTTTTTCCAAGAGGCCCTCTTTGTTTGAATAATATGCCTCTTAGCTTGGGCCTTATGTTTCTTATAAAGTAGTAAGTCATATAAATTTCCCGTACGTTTTGCTTTAATTAAAGCTTTATTACGTTTTTTAATAATTTCTTCACATGTATCATCCCACCATGGAACAGGCGGCTTCTTTCTGGGGCGAGATTTTGGGATAGATTTTTCCGCAGCTAAAATAATATCAGATGTTATCTTTTGTTCAAAATGTTGAACATTTATTTCAATTAATGATTCATTTACATATTGATCACATAGACATTTAAATTTATCCCATTTTGCGGCCTTGAAGCACCAAGAGGGGTAAAAAGCTCCTCGTGAGTTATATTTACACCAATATTAGTAGATACAATGAAATGGTCACTATTACAATTTTGATCGAGAACTGACCAAAGACATTTCGATGCCATTCTTGCACTAATAAAAGACAGATCTAAACATGATGATGTTCCTGTGAAAGAATTAAATCTTGTTCCTGTCCCATCATTTAGAGAGACTAAACCAGCATCATCAATGACATCTTCCACTGTTCTACCATTTGGCGTAGTAATTGGGCAACCCCATAATTCATTATAAGCATTAAAATCGCCACAGAGGAACACATTTTCCTTCATATTATTTACTATGTCATAAAGAGGTGTTCCAGGAAAATATACATTTACAATATTAAGCTTACCTTCATTAGTTATTATTTGACAAGCAACTGCTTCCAATTCACTTTCGAGAGCAATTTCAGAATAATGAAGTGTTTCTTTAACAAATATAAGTACTCCTCCTCCTCGCAGTTCACGGTCTTTACGTATAGCAGGTGAATAGCCATTTAAATTACATGGAACAAATTGTTTAAGCCAAGTTTCTTGGATACATATTATATCTGGTTTTGGATTAAAAGTTTCCAACAAGGTTCTAAATTCATACATATGAGCCCGAAAGCTGCAACTATTCCACTGCCATATTAATAGACCCATATTAATTACCCATTTGATGGGAGCACACTTTTCCTCATTTTGTGTGCACAGTTAAAGATTTCTTTAGAGTCTATATCAAAATCTAGACATTCAGACAAAACAGTAGTCATATTTCTCACAATATTTGATAAAGATTGCTTTCCATCTTTACTAGCCATAAAGATATTGAGAGCCAAAAAACTGAACATGTTAATTGGGTCTTCACATTGATGAAATGGCCAATCAATAGTTTGTGACTCTTTTTCAAAAGAGCATTGAGTTGAAACAGTCATTTCTGGCTTCTCGTTATCTTCAACAAAAACTGAATCATGATACTCATCGTAATCAAAACTGCTTCTCACAAAACTAGGATTAATTGATGTTGGTTTGGTTTTGTGGCCTTCCTCTACAGTATTACTTTGAGGTGCCAGCAATATTTGCTGGTCCAGCATATGTGTTGTCATTTTGTGCACGTGTTATATTGGCTTGCTTAACCGCATTTGCATAGCTTATACCAGTTCTTTGTTTGATGTCATTGGCCTCCTTTGCTTCTTTAAAGGACAAGTAACCCCACGTGATATTCTAGATGCACCTATTGTCTGCTACGTCTTTCCATGGAGGCTGCCATTTTGTGCATGACACGGATCATTAGGTACCATATGCATTGATAATAGCCTACCTTTACAACAGATACGTCGCTTTGTTCTGATTGTATTACGATTGTTATTGGCCATGGGCCTAGATAATTGACGACCCATGAGTTCTAATAGCCATCCTGTAAAGCAGATTCCTCGCTTTGTTTGGTATTGTTACGATTGTCTCCGTCCTTGACGTCAATTCTCCGTCCTTGACGTATATTTTTTATGAAGTATATTTTTTATGAACAAATTAAGACCTTTTAAAAAATATAAAAACTAAACTTACATTTCAGAATATGTGACTTTATCTATATATTTGTCCTCTAAAAATCAATTACAAGTTAACGATGAAGGAAATTTTACTTGGGATGAAAAATATGTTCGTGTACACATAAAGTAATGGCAGCCCCCTTATTATTGCTAGCAGACGATAACTTGGCTGGAAAATAGTGATTTATATCTATATCCCGTGTTTTTACATGAAATTGCATGTATCAAATAAGAGGCATATACTACACCATTCAAAATAAGCTAATTCATACGCTGAGGTTAATTTCCCTTTAAACTTAAGGCACCCAGCATAAGCAGCGGAATGTTCCCCACCGCAATTTACACATTCCGGAGAATCTTTCTTAGTACATTCCTCAAATGTATGTTCCCCTCCACATCGCACACATTTTGACTTAGGGCTTCTACAATTTGTAGCGATATGTCCAAACATTTGACATTTATAACAGCGGGTTGGACCCATTTCGATATGTCGGATTTCATGGATGAAACAGTCTACTTTAACTGTATTTGGAAGAGTGTGACGAGTACCAAGCTTAACAATTTGTGTAGGTGTACCACTTCTAAATACTCGCTTAATATAAGGGAAATTACCAGTTATAAGGAGATTTAACTTCCTCCTCACTCATATCAATAGGTATTGGGTAAATTGTACCAAAAGATATGGGTTTAAAGGGCTCTGGTTCTTTTACAATGACCTCGCAGCTTCCAAGTTTTTTAATTAAAAGCAACTTTTTAATTTGGATTTCCGAGCATTGTACTTTAAGTTTGCCATTGGGCAGTCGGAATATTGCCTCCAAGGGTCCAGAAATCTCATCATTCAACATTTTTCCTAGTTCTATATGATGGACTTTGGAAATATTTATAGTTTTACCTTCAATATATACAGTTTTAGTCTTATTTTGTCTTTTAGTACGTCTATCATTGCCTTCATTATTAGTAGATTCAGCACTATTTGATCTAAGTTTTCGCTTATTGCGAACTACAGTTAAATCCATATCTTCACCTTCATCCGTCATTATCAGATACTTAGCTTCAATATTTATGCAACCGGCTGACACGAAAACAAACAGCGACTGCTGAAGTGTGTAGATTAAGCCGCTCCGGTACTCTAGACACAGATACGTTTCCCGCCTTAAATATTAAAGGGAAAGTAACCTCAGCGTATGAATTAGCTTATTTTGAATGGTGTAGTATATGCTCTTATTTGATACATGCAATTTCATGTAAAAACACAGGATATAGATATAAATCACTATTTTCCAGCCAAGTTATCGTCTGCTAGCAATAATAAGGGGCTGCCATTACTTTATGTGTACACGAACATATTTTTCATCCAAGTAAAATTTCCTTCATCGTTAACTTGTAATTGATTTTTAGAGGACAAATATATATTAGATAAAGTCACATATTCTGAAATGTAAGTTTAGTTTTATATATTTTTTAAAAGGTCTTAATTTGTTCATAAAAAATATACTTCATAAAAAATATACGTCAGGACGGAGAATTGACGTCAAGGACGGAGACAATCGTAACAATACCAAAACAAAGCGAGGAATCTGCTTTACAGGATGGCTATTAGAACTCATGGGTCGTCAATTATCTAGGCCCATGGCCAATAACAACGTAATACAATCAGAACAAAGCGACGTATCTGTTGTAAAGGTAGCTATTATCAATGCATATGGTACCTAATGATCCGTGTCATGCACAAAATGGCAGCCTCCATGGAAAGACGTAGCAGACAATAGGTGCATCTAGAATATCACGTGGGTTACTTGTCCTTTAAAGACTAGTGACAAATATACGTCCGTACAAATATACAACTAATAGCATAAACCACCGATATAGAAGCCACTCTACCTCACTTGTTGGATCGCAGCTTCAGGTCACCTCCGCATACACTTCCCAAGCTCCGTGTCGTGTCTCTGTCAAGTCTGACCGTCAACCGTGTCGTGTCTCAGTTGGTTCAGTACAAATTTAACCAACTATTTTAAGAGTGTATACTCCCCCAAATGCCTTCGTGGATGGGTTGGGGGCTGGGATTGCTCCAGCATAAGCATCGTTGACCAATCTCTTCGGGGTTTATTTCGTCATTGGGTTAGGTTTGCAATCAAGTTTTAGGTTAGGTTAGGGTTATACGGTCAGGTTTAGTTGCAGGCACAATTCCCTGGTCAGTCATAAAAGAGTGTTTGCACTGTAAGACTACCGTAGGCCATACTCTAGCTGCTCCCGACACAGGACCAACGGGTTACTGGTTAAGGTTTCTCTCAAGAATTTCTTTCTTGTTCTTTTTTATGTCAAACTGGAAACATATCACAGTTAAGAATGTCCCCCGAAAAGGACTAATCTTCACATTTTGGACCAAACAATTTTTTTATTTCTTGATGATTCATTTCATAATAACTTACCACGCCTTGGACAAAAGTTAAACTGTCCATAAGCCGTCTGTAAAATCCCAATTATTCACACACACACACACACACACACACACGTTTACATGGCTTTACTTCCGAGGACAACTATTGTTCCTCTATTGTTACTCGTCCTCGGACACTCGACGGAATAAGGCATAAATTCATTGTTCGACGTTCGAGGACTATTGTCCGGCTTCAGAGGACCATTGTTGTCATCATTTTTTTTTTGTTCTCTGTCCGAAAATGTCCTCGGACATAATGCTAAACAAACGCACACACACACACACACATTAAAGCTTGTTGGAGTATGTTCATGCAGTTCAGTAATTCATGAAAATGATAATAATGTGCTATGCGAAGCAGTTGCAAAAGCAGACATACTTCTTCTTCTCCCCACCTGTATTTTCTTACCTCCATCTATCAGTGTGGAATGCATCCACGGGTACAGGGCTTGATTTGGGGGCAGTGGATTGAAATATG
Source organism: Heliocidaris erythrogramma (assembly GCA_025617745.1). NCBI lineage: Eukaryota > Metazoa > Echinodermata > Echinoidea > Camarodonta > Echinometridae > Heliocidaris > Heliocidaris erythrogramma. Next base: position 59,160,151 of record CM046863.1, on the reverse strand, counting down.
GTTTGGCTCCCATAAATCTACGGAGCCGAAGCGTCAAACTAATTTCTACAAGGCTCTTCCCATTGCCAACGCGCGTCTCGCTGTGTGTGTTTCCATTGATTTAGTTACGCTCGTCAATAGCGCGTCATGAACGCGCACTGGATTTATCGCGTTGAAATGAGAGTGGCGTTTAAATGTAGAAAGGAAAGAAATGTTTTCAACCTAAAAAAATAAAAGAAGAAAATGAAAAGCGTTTTGCAGTAAATGGATATAGATCCAGAAATTTTTTTTTTTTTATCTTTTAATTATTCCTTTTTTTAAATATTATATTATATATTAATTGTGTTTTGCGATGAAACTCTTCATACTCGGGTGTGATCTCTTCACCTGCCGTCATGCTAGTTATTATGTTTCAATTGTCAAAGAGCGAACACTAAAATAAAGATACTACTTTTCTTACAACAAAGTTTGAAGTGCATGGCATAGACAGAATCCTTAGAAGAATTGACTTTAATAATCGAACTGCAACAAACAGTGGTCACCCCTGTAGGGTTACAGCTACTTAGTGGGAGCATTAATCTCTCACAACATTTTCATAAGTCATATAAATCTTCACAAAATTCAAAGTCGAGAGATTGGTTATCAAAATAAATATATCAATATGGTTTGTTTGCTTGTGATATTTTGACCTGCCCTTTGGAGCTATGTTCACTTCATAACGGGCATGACGGGCATGAACTCATACAAGTACAGTGTATCCAAATTAGCTATGATTTTATAATGGCTTGTTCACCACCACCACCACCACCTCCACCATCATCATCAACACCATCATCATATCATAATCATCATCATTAACAACATCACTATTTTCACCACCGTCATCACCACTACCATTATGAAAAACATAATCATCATCATAAATTAATCATCATCATCACCATCATCATTGCAACAATGGCTGAGTTTGCTCTCATTTAAGGTCCTAGTCTAACTAGATCTTCAGTATAATACTGAAGATCTAGTTGCAATGATGGTGGTGGTGGTGGTGAAAAGCCATTATAAAATCATATATGAGTTAGATATGGATCTAACCATAGATCTTGCCCATCACTAATGTTATTATTTACTGGATAGTATACTTCTACTTCTACGATGGTCCTCACTTAGAGCCTGTTTAGCATCTTGATGAGTGTTTGTGGTTTGGTGTTTCCAGTAATGGACGCAAATGTGTATTTAAGTCTAGTATTTGTATCTAAATCAAGTAGACACATGCAGAAGAACAATAAATGCATATATAGCCCTACAGTTGTCGGTCTAAAGGAATCAAGACACTCAAACTTGCCATAGATCCAAACACAACCAACACCCCTCTTGGGGAACTTTCATTTGTCATAACGAGTATGATTGTAGAGTGGTCAGGCGCCATCTAGTGACAATTTCTTTGCAACAATGCCATTGCATTAATTTGCTTTTGCAGGAACCTGTATAAATATTGTATAATAGAATATTGTCAAAGAAATAAATAATTGTGTAAGAGAGAGATAGAGAGAGAGCAGGGGAAGGACAAAAGGTCGAAGGAGGGGTGGGTGGTTAACGGGGAGTAAGGGGAGAGGAGAGAGAAAAGGAGAGGGGGTGAGGTGAGAAAGATGGGGATGAGGGGAGGAAAGGGTAAGAGAGAGAGGGATGGGGGGGGGGGGGGGGGGGACACGTTATGTGCAATTAAACAACCTCTTAACTTTTTCCTCCTTTATCTCTCTCCTTTTCTGTTTTTCTTTTTGGACACCAGTCGGAGAGGGGGGCGAGACTCAGTACTTTAGTCCCCCCTTCTTTAGGCCATTATTTCATTTTCGGATTTATGAACCGTCGGAGTAACGAACCTTTAGGAACTATGAACCTTCGGAAATACGACCCTTGGGGGGGGGGGGGGGGGGAGACATGAATGCGTTCAAATTAGTCACTTTTAAATCTCAAGCCATGTGGTCATAGGGAAGTGAGGGAAGAGGAGATAGAAAAAAAAGCAAGGGGTGAGGTGAGAAAGATGGGCAGGAGGGGAGGAAAGTGTAAGAGAGAGAGAGCGAGAGGGAGAGAGGGGGACACGTTATGTGCAATTAAACAACCCCTTTAAACCTGTTCCTCCTTTATCTCTCTCCTTTTTTGTTTTGTTTTTGGACCCCAATCGAAGAGGGGGGGGGGGGGGGCGAGACTCAGTACTTTAGGCCCCCTCTTCCCCCTCCCCCTGTTTTAGGCCCTTATTGCATCTTCGAAATTAAGGACCTTACTTCATTTTTGGATTTATGAACCGTCAGAGTAACGAACCTTTAGGAACTATGAACCTTCGGAAATACGACCCTTCGGGAAAAAAACACGACATGAATGCGCTCAAAGTAGTCACTTTTAATGCTGCAAGCCATGTGGGCATAGATTTAACACACTTTAGAATGAAGAATGCTCTGAGAGTTTTTTAGGTCGGTATTTTTCTCAAACCAGACCTGTGAATAGATCGAAAATTCGCAAATACATTATTTATCTCGGCGCACTGAGTGTTTTTCCGGAAGTAAACGTGACCGTACGCTGCTGCAACTTGTCTATAAAAAATGCAAGAACTTTGTGAAAAAACTATAGTTCCAAAGCTAATCAAATGAACTGCGTCTACACGACTGCACCCTTAACTTTGCATACTAACGTGGATGAATGTCTCTGTACTTTGGGAAGTAGGAGGCGCCTTGGGGGGGGGGGGGGACTGCCTTCCTTCAAATAGGCAAGTGTGGTGAAGCTAATGTCATACAAAATTATATTCCATCCAATAACAGAGTTTGCTTCATCCTGAACTTTGAACTATTGAAACTGATACTGATATGTAGTTTATTGTACTTGATCAGAGCTCCTTATAATTGTGTATCTGTCACTCTCCCAAAGGCAAAACAATCTCCATAAATGACAAATAAAATCAAAGTGATATTAAAGGATGGTCTGTTCCGTTTATGGTAGGAACCCAACAAGATATAGCATATTACTAAAGTGATCGTGAATATTTTTAATCCGAATTAACCTTGATGACGTGCGTCAATCCGTAAACTTAACATGCTTTTGAAATGAGGAAGAAAATAAGACGTCTATGCAATGTATTTATTAATATAGAACTTGTCTACATCAACTACTACTACTACTACCATGACTACTACTGCCGCCACCAGCGCCTCAAACAAAAACAGCACTACACCTCTAATACTAATTAATACTAATACTGTGTTTCTATTTTCATTTCTCTTTCTATCTGTCCTTGAGTTATTATTTGATTTCTGCAATAATTTCTGTTATGTCTTTCCTTGTGTTATTCTTTGTTTTCTCCTTTTATTTCTGTTTCTGTCTTACCTTATGTTATTCTTTATTTTTGTATATCTTTCCTATGTCATTCCTTAGTTTCTCCTTTTAATAATTTTCTTTCTTGACGTATTGTTTGTTTTTCTAATATACTATTAGTTTTCTTTCTGTCTTGCATTAAGTTATTCTTTGTTTTTCTCCTATTATTTTGCTTTCTTCGTTTTCTGATGTTATTCATTGTTTTCTTCTTTCATTTCTCTTGTTTTCTGTCCTTATTTCATTCTTTGTTTTGCTCCTATCATTTTATTTCTATCTTTCCTTTCCTGATCTGCTTCTTTGTTTTTGCGTTTCAATTCTCTTTATATCTTGTCATATGTTATTCTTTTTTTTTTTTTTTTTGTATCTTTCCTTGTATTATTCCTTGTTCTTCTATTTTTCCTTGCCATTCTTTGTTTTTCTCCTATCATTTTTCTTTCTATCTCTCCTTGTTTTCTTTGTTTTCTCCCTTCATTTCTCTTGATTTATTTTATTCTTTGTTTTTCTCCTTCTCTCATCTTCTCTTTATCACATCTTTTCTTATATATTTCTATATGCTAGCACCATCTTTTTCAGTCATTTCCTATATATTTCTATCTTTTTCTTCTTCACGTGACGTCATAGCTGAAACCGGCGTTCACGTTTCAGACAGGACGACACAACCATGGTGGACGCGTTCCATAGTGGACGAGGGAGACGACAAGGCGTAATATAATTATAGTTAATAATGCTTATAGATTGTAGTCTGTTTGTCATTGTCACAGCTGCAGTTGTTGTGCATGCCTTTTATCCTCAGAAAATTAGTTTAAGTGATTATTAGATATCTAATTTACAAGAGTCTTTGTAATACAAGTCTGGTTAAATGATAGTAATATAACTCTTTATTACCTTTAGTTTAGTAAGTATGAGAAATAAGACATTATGTAACCTTAATATCAGTAATCGATTTACCACATTTTCTTGCCGGTTGCACAGAGGCGTTGCATCGCTGCTCAATGTTCTAATAACGTAGCTCATAAAGTAGTGAACTCCTCCTGATATGTGTTGACATAATACACTTTACCTGCATTCGATAAAGTTCAATAGAATGTACGGTACCTCGATAGTGTAATGATTATTCCTCAAGAATCCTTATGATCCACAATTACCAGTTTGTGTTACCTATGTTACTGACTACTCTGTTATTACTCAACCCCTGTTCCTATGTTTTGCCGTTTTATTTTCTTTAATAAGATTTAATAAGATTTAATGTCTTTTTTCCCCTATACAGTCTTTCGTTGTTTGGAACACGACACAGATATAGCATATATTACATTTAATGTCAGAAATTATTTATTTATTTCCTGGTGAGAACCATTTCTTCCTTTTTATCTCTGTCTCCTTATAACAAAAACGAATTTTGATATTTTCTCCCGACTCTTAACATAAGGATATTTATGAATTAATGCATGTAGGCATTCTACTATAATTTTGTTTCAACACTCATGCATGCTATAAGCACTCAATTTAGCCGAATTATGAGCAGGACTTGCACGACTGCCATTTGATACGTATCTTACTGAATAAAAAAAACAACCTTAATTTTGTATCTTTAAATAGATTTATCAAATACTGAAACCAACTTTAATCATTTTACATGACATATTTGATGTATATTTCTAATGTCAGTTCATATTGATTTGTGTTAATATATCTGCTTTTTTTTTACATGCTTTTATTTTGTTTCATTCCAAAAATATAGTATGCAATTTAAAACTAAACTAGTACCAATGATTACTACTTCTACCACTACTACTACTACTACTACAACTATTGCTCATCCTCCTATTACTATAAATACCACTAGCGGATCCAGGGGGGGCCGAATCGGCCGCGGCCTCCCTATTGGCGGCGAAAAAAAAGAAAAAAGAGGGGAAAAGAAAAAGAAGAAGAAGAAAGGAGGAAGGAAAGAAGAAGAAAGGAAGAAGGAAAGAACAAGAAAGGAGGAAGGAAAGAAGAAGAAAGGGGGAAGGAAAGAAGGAGAAAAAGGGAAGTATGGTGGATATGTAAAAGCGTTTTTTGCGCCGTTTTTTTTTTTTTTCTTGTCAGGAATTATGGAGGGAAACAGACCCCATAACCCCTTTTTTTTGTCCTAACCTCCAGCCCTAAAAAGGGAAGTATGGTGGATATGTAAAAGCGTTTTTTGGCGCCGTTTTTTTTTTTTTTACTTGTCCCCCCCCCCCCCCCCCCCCCAGACCCCCCCCCCCCCCCTGAGCGATTTTTCCCCCCCCCCCAAGGTTTGGCGAAAAGTTTTTTTTGTCCTAACCCCCAGCCCCCCCCCCCCCCCCCCCCCCCCCCCCCCCCCCCCCCCCCCCCCCACTGAGCGACTTTTCGAGAAGCTGGCGAGACCCAAACGGATCTACCTTTTCAAAAACTTTCATTTTTGTGCCCCCTCTTTTACTCAATCCTGGATCCGCCCCTGAAATACTGCTACTTCTTCTCTATTCTACTACTACTACTACTACTACTACTATATTACTACGACGACTACTACTACTACTATTACTACTACTACTACTACTATTACTACTATTACTACTACTACTACTACTACTACTCCTATTACTATTACTACTACTACTACTACTACTACTATTAATACTACTACTACTACTATTAATACTACTACTACTACTATTATTAATAATACTACTACTAATATTACTACTATTACTACTATTACTACTACTAGGCCTATACTACTACTACTACTTCTACTACTACTATTACTACTACTACTACTACCCTGTTATTATTTTTTAAGACTGGTAATTGCGACTATTATACCTTGAAAGAAGACCATTTACTGAATCATATACCTTAAATAAATCATAAAAACTAAAAGAAAATGCACCAACATTTTCATTGAAAACACCAACAATGATTTCTAAAATCGTTATTTTGCTTAAAGCTAAATGTCCCAAAAATGGTTTTCCACTTATATCCGGGGTCGGGTTCAAATGTTGCAGAATATGGGCCAATAATATGTCTGTATTTTCATTTCACTTTATCACTACTATCACCTGATCTACAAGGTTTTTTTTTCAGCTAACATGCCTTTGACTTTTTCTCCCAGGTTGATATCTTATTTTCAATAATATAATAACTGAGTTATGTTCTATAGCTAAGGCCTTGTTATCTTTTCTGTGGCCTGTTGTACAAACCCAGATTAACATGTTTACCAGATGGTTTCCGATATCCCTAGAAACGTTTTATTAGGGACTTTTAGAAGCAGTGGACTAGTAATTCGTCCCAGTCGACTAATTCGCGCATGTCAACGTCGTCGACTGCCCATGTTGACTACAGTTCTGATCATTTTATATTTCACTCGACGTGTACGTACCGTCGACGTCAACCGGAAGTAAACACTCAACGGATGAGCATAATACACTATGAACACGATGACAAAGAGAGCGGACAATTTATGCAGCTCCTCATTGTACCCTCCACAATAGCTCTAGCAGACAAAAGGACATCCCTTCACTGCTATTATGTGACACCTGTTCTACATATTTTTACAGGATAGCAATGAATGGATGTTCTTTTGTTAACCAGTGCAATTGTGAAGGGTACAATGAGGAGCTGCATAAATTGTCCGCATCTTTGTTCGTCATGTTCATAGTGATAGTTGAGCTGTTCTGATGACGTCATATACGTGAACCTCGTCGAAGATTTCGGAGCACCGCAAAAACGAAGTGAACACGTTCTCGATTTTGCAAGTCAGGGAGGAGGACAGGGAGAGGGCGAGTGGCGCATGCGCAGTGGCGTAGAATGATGTCCTTGCGTACCAGTCGACTAAGTGGACGTGCAATTCTAAAAGTCCCTATTATTGTTATCTCAGAAGGATGTAGCCTTTGTTTCCTGCATTACTTTAGTCCAGGTACGATAATAAACCTTTCATCCTGGGGTGACTGGAAACTTTCACATTTAGTTCTCATCGAAGTATCGAAGTATATTCAAAATTTATGATTTACAAAAGAGTGAGCATAAATATAGACGTACGGACAAATTTTCAAGAGGGGGCTGACGCCTTTTGCCCAAATATCAACTTTCTAGTTTGTAAAAAAATTTTTTTACACATTTTGTAGCGAAAATTTACAGAATGCGTATTCGGGCACTTCGCTAACAAATAGGAGGACATTCGAGCACCTCACTGATCGAATATAAAATGGTGGTTGCCCGAATACTGGAACTTCAACAATCCTCAGTGTGACAACCCTAGTGTACAACATGCACGTTATTATAAATGTATCGAATGCATTATCGGAAAAGAGTATTAACAAGGAGTAAGTATATATACAAATTACAATATGCTCTCAAAAGATACTTTTTAAACTTTCTTTTAAATACAAATATACTTGCTGATTATTGCATATACAAGACTAAACATAATACACAAGCCCCATGTACTTGAAGTGCATAAGAAACACTTGTTTTTGTAGGCCTAATTAATATGCAAGGCAGTGCAGCGATCAAGCCATTATAAATCATGAAACATTGACACGTGACATTTTAGAGTACTAGAAATCTTATTCCTTATGCTTGTAGATAATTTCATGTTGAATTTTATTTTGTGAGACGAGGCGGCAAAATTAATTTCCCAATCACTTTCAGAGAGAAAAGCATATGCGCGACCCCCCCCCCCCCCCCCCCCCTCCGTGCTACAAGCGCCTAAGATAGCCATGTTTTGTTCAATGCTAAGAAACACTGCCTCTTTTAACATGTAGAGATCGTAGTGAGGAAGTGTGAAATTTTAAATTTTAGAATGTTGGAAGTTTGGATTAAAGCACGTCATATTATACTGCAAAATAATCTCATTCAATATTTATTGCTGTCTTTCGAGGGGATGAGTTTGCCCTTTCGCTTCGAGACTAATTAGCCTCAAGGCTCAGGCCCACACATCCTGGGTCTGGATATATAGACTGGCTTCCTACAAAGCAATGTTGATAACAAAACAGCTACTGAAATGCGAGGGAGTGTAGCGATCGAGTGAGATTTTTTTTCTTTTTCAGTGTTGAAACTACGTATCTTAGAGCACAATATTTTTGTTCGAAGTTAAACTGCAAAATAGTTGATGTCATATAACATTTTTGTCTTGTGCGAGGGATCATAGCTAGTGACCGAGTATATTTTTGTTGAGGTGATTGAGGGGACGAAATCGATTATTATAAACAAGAAAATTTAGATTATTGTATGTTGAAACTTGCACTTTTATGACTAGTAATATGAAAAATTATGGTCTTGAAAGTAGGGGAGGGGGTGCACACTACACCGAGTGAGTTTTGAAACTGTTTTTACTGCGGGATAAAAAAGGTCCAGACACAACAATGTTTTGAATTAAACGCGTATCAATACCCTAATTCTGGCCTGAAAAGGGAAGATCTTAACGCACCCCAATTGAACTAAACCCGATGCTCCATGTAACAGCATGTTTAACAAAAAGAAAACTTGAGACCTCGGTATATCTTCCATTGTTAAACATAAACTTTAGATTAAGGGTCGGGTTAATTTTTTTTTTTGCAGAATACGGGGATATGTCTGTATTTTCATTTTATTCTATCACTCTATCACCTGATCTAGAAGTCTTGCCGCTATCATGCCTGGGACCTATACTCCTAGGGTGGTGATATTTTCAATAATATAGCTATGTCCTTGATATTTCATGTGGCCCGTTGTACCAACCCAAATTAACATGTTTACCAGATAGATGGCTTCCGATACCCCTAGAAATGTTTTATTATTGCTATCTGGCTAATTGTAGCCAACCAAAGTAGTGGGCACACGCGGCCACATGCAGTCAAGATATTGTCATTGCAAATCTGGTATTTTGGCACTAAATATATTCGCTCGAACCTTGTTATATCATTCATGTGCATTTTTTCGAAGTTACATTTGGGTCTGCGAAATCTAATTATCATTGCAACAGAATATCCTCCCTTGTACTTAACCATGGTTATGCAATAGAACGGAATTTGATTTCTTTCCTCGTTCGGAAGAATGTCTTTGGAAGGAGAGCACGTATTTTGTCATGTTTGTTGTGACGGCATCAAAGCTCGCTTCAAAAGGAAGCTGTCTATGCCTCCATCTGTTTGAACCCCTTGGCATAACCCTGATAGCTTACACCCTGCGTATTTACCCTAAATGCACACTGGGGATTTAAGAGGAATGGGCGGGCTAGCTTGCAGCCTTTAATTTACGGTTTTGTGTTAATAATGAAGGAACGAAGTCATTAAAAAATAATGATAGTAATGGCACCAATCGAAGTTGTGTCTTGACTAGTTCATTACAGTTTTGCGAAAGCAACATGTAGGTTTGTCCTTTGAATGTCTCTTGTGTTTTCTTGTCGTGTATGGGTTCTGGAAACTTTGTTTAAAGAAAGAACAGCGAGCCCATAGGGCACGCTTTTTGAAACGACATAGCTCCTGACAACGAACAAAGCACGCCGTTATCCTGTATGATGCCTCCTCAATATATTTACGCATTTTAACCTATTTCTAATAACTATTCCACAGTGCAAACATTCAACTCTCATTTATACCTCCTTTCAAACCTGAGAAAAGCGACAGTGGTTATGAGGTTTCTTTTTCGTTCTAAAGGGGGGGGGGGGGCATAATGCATATTTTTCTTCAAAAAAGGAGGCACGGGCCCTATGTGCCCCCCCCCCCCCTTAGGCGGGGTTTAAGCCAGGCTTAAAGGTGAGCGGCTTTCCAGAATACGGGCCATATTCATTAGATATCTGAATCGGACGGGTACCAAATGTGCAATATTCCCCAAGCATCCAAAGCAACATAGATGTCATCCATACATAGCATCATTCGGACAGTTCGTCGAAAATGCTTGTACCCTATAAAATATGAAGAGGTGTTTTCTTGCTTTGTGTTTGCTTGTCTATTTGTTGATTGTTTTCCCTTCTAAATATATTTCATTTTTTCGTTATAATGCTCAATGAACAATATTATACTACAATGAACAAACTTATTCAGTCATTTATTTCATTTTTTTTAACCTCAACCTTTTTATTACCCTTTTGGCTTCCCGTCTCCAACCATTTCCGTTGTCAATAGTTACACAGCATATCAATCTCTTTTTCCTTAAACTATTTCACCACCAGGCGCTTTACATGCTTTCCTGTTATAACTAGATCAATGACCATTCAATGCCCGTTATCCTTCTCATCGTATATATGTCACTTCTAAACCATTTGCTTTGCTTAATTTCTCCATTATTTCGATTTATCTCGATTGAATGTTTTCTATTTTCTTTTTTCTTCAATCACCCCTTTGTTCGGAAATTTCATCTTTTGTTGAAAATCTTTATGTTCTGTTATTCATCCCTCTATACGACAACTCTTATATTTTGTGCATCTCTTTCTTTCTTTGCTTGCATCTTACATCATAGCCTCTAATCGAGGCGATGTGCTGCTCTAATTCACAAGAAATTTCACATTAGTTCTTGCACTGGACTGTGCCTTTGATGAAAAGTTTGTATGCTTCATGAAGCAAATCTTGATTCCATTTAGTCAGGTGTTGGATTTTTATGCCTACATTCTTCAACTTCTCTTTTGCAGCAACTCTTGCCGCATGTGATAGAAGTTCTTGCACTGGACTGCCTTTTGAGAAAAGTTTTTATGCTTCATGAAACAAATCTTGATTCCATTCAGTCAGGTTTTGGATTTTTATGCCTGTATTCTTTAACATCTGTTTTGTAGTAACTCCTGCTGCTTGTGATATTCAAGTTCTAACTATATACTTGCTTGCTCTCCTCCTTCCATTTCTTGCAAAATGCTTAGCTTTCGCTTTGTATTTTTTTTTCAGACAACCATCCCAATGTACATTCTGTGCAACGAGGAAACACTGGGGAAGACCTCTAAGTTCACCCTGATGGCTGATGGAGAGGAAATTGCACAGAGCGCTTCTTTCTTTGGAGCAGTGGCGACGTATTTCGCCGCATTTTATGTATTCAACTGGGCATACCCAGGAGATATCCAACATTCCCTTATGTTCGTGCAGAATATCATCCTGCAAATCCAAGATGAGCTACCAGCAACTACCCTGACAAACAAGCTGAATGTCCTGAATAGCAAGTAGTAGTGTGGACTTGTAAATAATTGAGAGTGTACCAATCACCCCCAAAAATTGTGTACAGCTAGAATGTGTACAATTAAACACAAAACACTTTTATTGGGTAATGCTTAAAGGAGTAAGAAGGATATAAAGAAAATATGTGACCCTCTGCCTCAAAACAACTAAAAAGTCGCATTGGGAGTAAAACGGCCTAAATACTGTACGTGGCTTGAGATGAAATGTCTGATTTTTTTGTTTTTTTGTATTTTCTAAAAGTTCATTTATTCATCTGCCATCTGACAATATTTGAGATCGAAATACAAAAGAAAAAAAAAATGATATCAGCTTGTTATCATTGAGCTTCAGTCGTAATGTGAGCATTCATCTTGTTTTTCTCTGGATTCTCTTGTTATATACATGTAGTTTCCATTTACAGTGTAGCCAAATATTATTTGGACACTGCACATAAATGACACTATAAAGAGAGGGTTAACTATGTTTGGAGTTGAAAATTCTCAAATAATTTATCATAAAATCTACTGAATTGTATATCAAGTTGAAGAGAAAGGAATAGCATTTGATTCGCATATGGTTACAAATTGTGATCATTCATGCATGAATATTTATGATCCATTAAATGCACTAATGCTCATTTTCACACATTTCTGTGATCATTGAAGCATAACTTGTAACGCTTCAATGATCATTGCTTGTTCATTCATTTTTCTGATAGAGGACATGATATCCTTTAATTTGATATACAACTCTTAATATTTCAGTTGGCATTACTCATTTTGAAAGCATTTTTTGATGAATGAATTTCTTGTGAATATTGCCTCAATTGATTTTGTACATAGGTTATCAATTAGATTCATAATTCATATTTTAGTTTGTGTCAAAATGAATAAAACCAAATGAAATATTAAGAATTGTATATCAAATTAAATGATATCATTTCATCTCTCACAAAAATGAACAAGCCATGGTCATCGAAGCGTTACGCTTCATTGATCACAGAAATGTGTGAAAATGAGCATTAGTGCATTCAATGGGTCATAAATATTCATGCATGAGTGATCACGACTTATACGAATCAAAGGCTATTCCCTTCTCTTCAACTTGATATACAATTCAGTAGATTTTATGATAAATTATTTGAGAATTTTCAACTTCAAACATGGTTAAGCTTCTCCTTTATAGTGTCATTTATGTGCAGTGTCCAAATAGTACTTGCATGGCTACACTGTACATGACCCTGAATACCTGTCTTCGTTCAATCTCCCAAAACTTTAAAACCCAGAAAGCTCTTGTATTGATACTTGTCCAACATTGTGGGCAAGATGTGCCATGTTTTAGGACAATATGATAATCCCTTCATAGCAATTGCTGAGTTCTAATCCTCCTTTTGTCACCTTTGCACAATACCTTGCTAGTCAGAGTGCTTGAATAGACTGCAAACTTTAAATTCTTATTTCTCATAAGTAACATTCTGTGGAACTTCAATCTAATGTCTATTTCAGTGGGTTAGGACTATCCAACGCCAATGACCTATATATCATTTTAACTTGAAAGCTGAGAATTTCATCTTTCAGAATCAGACCTTAAGTAAAAAAATTCATATCTGGCGACTTTGGTGATTTTGTGGTGCCCGATCACATAATTTTTGGTAATTGGTACACTTCAATTTATTATAGGAGATTGTCCAGAGTCTCCTGACTTTAATGAACTCCAACAAGCAAATTTTTAACAACTCCCTGATATCAGAAATGCACTGTCCATTGATTTGTATGAATTTAGTCGTAATCTCTGATTTGTCATTGAAACCACACTGATTGATTGATATAAATGTAGGCAGCTCTGATTTTTATGCCTACACCCACCAAAGGTGGTGCCAGAGGCATTATATTTTCGGGCTGTCTGTCCGTCCGTTCTGGACGTCTGTTAACTTAATATCTCAAGATCTGCTTAAGGTATGAACTTCAAACGTGATCCTAGTATGTAAAATTCAGGTTATTTCCTGAATAGATTTTGGGGAAAGTAGGTCAAAGGTCAATTTGTGAAATTCAGGTTATATCTTTGTTAACGCAATGTCAACACTTTGAAGTATGGATGTCAAACTTGGTGCTAACATGTATCACCATAGGAAGACGATGCATCGAGTAATGTATTTTTCATTAATTGTTTTTGAAAATTTGACCCTCATGTCGCACTCTGATCTCCGTATTAATTGTAGAAGGGTGAAGAATGGGGGGGGGGGGGGATTCCACCACCTTGATATATATATTTAGCACAATTTGCTTTATCAACAGCTATAATTGGCTTTGGTCAGCATCTCAGTGTTTAATCTTTCATTCTAAAAGCTAAAGTGATATCATTTTAATTTATTTTAATGACATCACCACTCCTCAAAATGTCAAAATAAATAAGCCTAATGGAAATTTTATTTGTTGTCAAGTGATATAGCCCTGTTAAAATGCATAAAAAGGAAACATAAATTTCAGTGGGCTTTCACCCTTAACATACATGTACCACTTTGCTTTCATGCTTTGATTCAGAGGATTATAGGCCCTACATGACTTCAAAGGACGTTAACCTTGGACTGTATCAGTGCAAATAATTGACAGTTATTTCTTGAATAAAATTTGACACAGATTTATATGAAGATGCAATTACTGAAGCATGATTTACTGCATTATTTATTTATCTGTATACCATTAATGAAACGAATGTATGTTTGAATGCATGTTATACTGCTGTTTCATAGGTCCTGAAAATCATCTGAAATGAGCACTTACTGATTTTCAGGACTTAAGATGATCTTGACACTTTGTGATTCATCCAGGATTATGTGAGGAGATTGCGTTGGTCAGAGTGCTTAGTCAGGAGAGCAGGACTAAACATAAATTAGTCCAGAATGTTAGTCCAGCCATCTGGACTAATCTAGTTAGTCAAAATGGGCACCATCTGGACTAACCAAAAAATTAGTCCAGCAGCATGAAATGTTAGTCAGGTAGCCTCAAAAGTTAGTCATGCCATTTTGACTAACTGTGCAGGACTAACTTAAGTTATTCAAGCTGTGATGACTAACATTGCAGGACTAATTTTAAATTAGTCAGTCGTTGCCTGATTAACCTTTATTTAGTCCAACAACTCTAAATGTTAGTCAAAATGGGCACCATCTGGACTAATCTTTTGTCAGTCAAATGACCAATAAAAAGTTTTCAGTGTGTTGATCCCCTTTTCGATCCTCGAAACCCGCCGAATCATCCTCTGATTATTGCACGGGAAGTCTTGCTCAGCACATAGCCTCTACGCACCCGTCAACGTTACTTGTTGTTTTCTTATGTTTAACTTTGAAATATTTCGTCAATTTTCTACGAAAATCTTTCATGAATAAATCAGTTCCTGGTAGAGAAAAAGAACAAATCAATAGCTTCTGTGACGTGACGTGATTCCAAACATGGGGAAAGTAAAAATTTGTTATCGCAAATAGGACATGATAATTTCCGCGTATATAAGAAAAGTATGACTGTTGACCATTTTCTTTTTGAAAAATTAACAAACATCTATTTGTGAGTGGAGTTTATATCAAGAGAAAAGCAAAGTATACATAATTTCAGCTTTATCCCGTTATCTGCCCTATTTGGTCCCCACTGAATAATGGAAGAGCTCAACTTTTTTCCGTTCCGGTTCCTTTTATTTGATTGGTTACAGGCGTTGAACATTAGCGTTCAGTCAACGGTTTACGTTTAAATCTAGCTGTGTGTTAAAAACGTCAACGAGTCGCGTACTGCCCTGTTTGGGAAGGTTGTTGAATGATGCATGCAGTCTCGGTCGTCTTGAATATATGAATATTGATGACGTTGACGGGTGATTAAAGGTGGCTTGCAGCAAGCTGCACGCTTGTGTCGACTTCATGCGCAATCAGAGGACTATTCCGAGCGTTTCGAGGATCGACCAGGAGATCGACAGAGCAGCACAGCCGCCTTGATTGAAGGCTACTTACATCATGAAAAGAAACAGAAATACATTTATTTTTTTGTTACTTAATACTCTATCATTAAATCATGGAAACTTTTTTTGACAATCTAATGACAAATTTGATTTGAAATTTGTTCAAAATCTTCTAATCCAAAAAGGCAAATATAGAGGAACAATGGTTGATAATAGAAGCGTTCATACAGACGATGTTAATTTGCACTATTTCCTGGTAATGTATATTTGTATTCTGAGATTAACAATGAAATATACAATATAATTGATTTAATTACAAAGGAAAAGTTAATATATATCAAATAGCTCCGTTCAAGATACGACCTCGTATTTACATACGTTTTCATCAAGCAAGAAGCAGTAACGAAGTTTAAACTTGGAAATATTTGACATTCATGAGAAGAGTAATGAAAACAAAATGATAAATCGAAGATTTTTTTTTTTATTAATTAATATTTTGCTGCACCCTAAATCTAAGACAGCTCCGTAGCAGACTTAAGCCAATAAGGCAGTTTGTAATTATAATTTGCGCATGTGCAGATAAAGGTCGTATTGACCTTTATATGCTGTCCTTTGAACGCACCACGATGCGCGCACCGGTATGATTTTTCATACAGGACAACATTGCCTTATTGTTTTAGTACACTGCTTCATTCCATTAGCAAAGCTGTAGCCGAAAATGATATATAAATGTTTGTGAAATGGAATATTTGTACAAATGAACCTCATTTCACCTTGCAAACTAATGTGTAAACTTCCATGCACGCGAAATACTTTGCAGCGGCCAATAGAACGCAATTGTTATGTTGATGCTTATCATAATTGTTTGCTAATAATAATCTGATAGACGTATCTGTAAACCTTTATAATTTTTATAATGTTTACTTCTTTGAAAAAATATTACTTGTGGTATTGATAGAAAGTAGACATATCTTATTTCAGGATGCGGTACAGTAGGCAATGGCATAGCTCACAAAGAGCTCTACAAAGACTGTGTATTGGGGCTTGTGTATAAAAAAGGCCCTTCTCGCTCGCCAGAAAGGTGTTTTTCAGACTTTGATTTTAAGCATTCAGCACTTTTTCCTTAAGGACAAAATTGTGAATTTAGGTAGTTACACTGACAACAGAAAAGCACCACATCACGAAACATTCAGAATCAAATCGATAACGTAGGACCGTAGCACACAATCAAATAGGGGGGGGGGGGGCTTTAAAATTTTGAAAATTAAGGGTTTCGACTCTTACTATTTACTTTATTTGGAATTCAAGAGCTACGATCATATTTTTTAGAATCTTACTTAGAAGATATTACGACTGTCTATCTTTATATGCCATTATTGTTTATGTAAACAAACTGCAAATTTCATTTTACAATGATTGCTTTGCCATATATTCGTAAAATCTTTCTATGCCTAAAGTTGTCAAGTAGTTTTGTACGGAGTAAAAGGCTTTTTGGTTAGTTGATAACTGCATTCATTTGTTTTATGAATAATTTTCTCAGTTTTCTATATGAAGCAATGCATAGAACTGTTCTATGAAATCTTTCCCTGCACCCGCCAGAGAAGTGTTTTCAATCTGTGATTTTAACGTTCAAAATTTATCCAGGAAAACTGGAATTTCAAACTAAGGTAGTTATGTATTTCTTTAATACGGATCAATTAAGAGTGCATTATTGTTGGATATTGCTGGATAATCTTATAATATAATACACTAAGGATTTCGGGCTCTTTTTTTGGTTCCTCCCCTGGCCCTTCGTCCCCGCCTTTTGGTACCCACGGGTGGGAAGGGTTCTTAGGGTGGTGGGAGGCACTTCTTGTAGGGGAAGTCAATCCGTCGGTCCTCCAAGACCCATATAAGGGGGCCATAATCCCCCTGAAATAAAATGACAAATTCATTTTTCTCATTTTTGCATCCTTTACAGGGGACGTACCGCTAATTATGGATGTTACTCTGAGTATTAATAAACCACAGAAACATGCAAGATCAAATCGCTCCCTCTAGGTCTATGCATGGATATTCTACTCGAACATTATTAATCCATATCATCAATTTTCATCAAGATTAAAAGGAATTTTCTTCAGAACTATGCAAGCTTTGGATGAATAAGACATATTCACATGATCAGGGGCGGATCCAGAATTTAATATAAGGCGGGGAAAACAAGTCCAGGTTTGTCAACTTTTGGAAAAGGCAGACCTGGGGGGGGGGGGGGGGCGAGAATTTTTTTTTCGTCAGACCTAGAAAATTCGCTCAGAGGGGTGATTATGGGGGTCCCTCAACACAACCAACAAAAGGCGGATCGTCTATGGTCAAAATGAATACTTTCCTGCACCTGAACGGGGGGGGGGGGGGGGGGGGGGGGGGCACCCCAGAAGCACCCTCCCTGGGTCCGCCAATGGATATGTTGTAAATACTTCTTGGTAAAAATAACTTTACCCGACTTTTTTATTTATTCACTGATTATTGTAACAAATATACGGTACGGTGATTACTCATAAACAGCATAGCGCCCGTGGATGTGGACGGGCTTTTTAGTGTTCAATAATATTATTTCAGCAAGACAATGGACCCTTTCATAAACCAATATCTACGAGTAAGTAAATGGGTCTCATATCTTTTTGAAGGAAGGTGTTAGTGCCCGCCCTAGTCATTTATTATCTACGACTGAATGCGTTCAACACATTATACAGAATATGTTTTAGTATTCAAAGCTACGGTCACAAAGGTTGGTACGAACGATGCGTTCGAAAATTAGTGACTGTTGAAAGTTTGATTTGAACTTCGTGTGTTTGGCTTTATACCCCTAAAACTCGACGATTGCACAAATTGTGTACCTACGCCCTACGAGCACCTTACGAACGCCTTACAAACGCCAAGAATCGTTCGTAAGAGCGCTGTACGGATCTCCGTTCGTAAGGCGTTCTTACGAACGCCGCAAGAGCCTTCTAAGAACTACTTAAGGCGTTTTCACGATTATCGTAAGAATTTAAGGCTTCTAGAATTGTCTCTGGACCCTACAAAATCTTCCGTGGTTCTTACGATGTTCTTACGACGTTCGTACGGCCGCTTTACGAAGAGGGGGTTTCTTACGACGTTGAAAAAAATCTTGGACAAGACCATCGACCAGGCTGCGAACTTACGAACGGTCTACTAACGGTGTACGAACGCTGGTTTCGTACACCTTTCTTGAGAAGATCTTACGAAATGGTTTACACTCTAAAAAATCAAGTGCTATTTTTAGCACCTCAAGATTTGGAGGCACCACCTGCAAGGGCACGCATAGGGACTGC
Organism: Heliocidaris erythrogramma; assembly: GCA_025617745.1. Classification (NCBI taxonomy): domain Eukaryota; kingdom Metazoa; phylum Echinodermata; class Echinoidea; order Camarodonta; family Echinometridae; genus Heliocidaris; species Heliocidaris erythrogramma. Next base: position 59,141,427 of record CM046863.1, on the reverse strand, counting down.
ACAAATTGTGCTAAAGTAGCACTTGCACAAGTGCTAAAATTCAACACCAGTCCAAGTGCTACTTAAACACTTTAAGTGTAAGCCTTTTTACACTTCTGGTGCTATTAGACGCATGCAGCTCGCAAAACCACGCTTCTAGTGCATTAAATAACCCATGTTAGAGCCCCCAAAACGGCACTACTATTGCTAACACTTTTGCACACAATATAGTGTTAAAGAACAAAAAAAAAATCACACCTATAGTGCTGAAAACTCACCCTTCTATAGTCTGTTAAACAGCCCTACACTATTAAGAGTCTAGATTTTATTTTTAGATTGATATGAACTGGTTGTATACATAGATGATGGACTAAAACCATGGCTGTGGATTAAATCATTTGAGAATTACTTTAGACCAAGAAGTGGCAATTTTGGAGGTTTAATTGTTCCATTTAGGCAATCCACAATCGTGACCAAAAAAAAGCACACACACCGCCTTCCAAACTGCCCGGGCCGCTAAATTTTTTTTCACACGAACTTTTTGGCCCGGGCCCGGCCGGCGCGGTCGATTGCGCCCCATGCCTGGCTGACCCCGCATGATCAACAATTTTCATGTCAACGACAACGCGTACCGTAGACGGTTGGCCACACCACACATGCTGAAACATGGCATTTTCACTTCATTGCTTTTCATCATGTTTCATATCCACCACCACAAAAATTAATGTAAATATCACATTATTTGATGCCTTTATTCGCATAAAATTACAGAAGTTCTAAATTTAATGTCTTAAATTTTTACTAACCACGCCATGCCTGTGCAGCAGATGATGGCTCTTGCCTACAGTTGCGTAATATCGTAATTGGCCCATGAGCAACTTTTGGCAAATGACCATTCCCTTTTTTCATTAGGATAGGCATTTTTTCAAAGAAAGATAATACGTAAGTTTGCCGACATAGCAACCTACAGAATTCAAACTCTATGAAAGAAAGACATCGTAGACCAGGTGACTAGAACAGCACGTCAATGAACACTTGGCATGCTTGGGAAAGCGCATTGTTACCAAGTTGGCTATCATTTGGCAGACTGTCAAATACCAACCATCAATGAACACTTTGTTGCTTTTCAGTGGATTTAATGAAAAGTATAATTAAATGAATATATGAATAATCATTACACAGTCGATGCTTATCTCAGTGCATTTTAACGAAAATGCCAGTTTATGTCAAATGACCTTTATCTGCTCATGCGAAATCCTAATTACGAAATCGCTTATTAGCACAGAATTGTGCAGGTGCTAAAATCACGGGACGTTGGTCAGCACTTGAAGTGTAAAACGAGCGTCCTAACATTTAGCACTTACTTTTAGCACTCAATTTTCTGCACCTTATCATCTCCCAGACGCAAATGGCACGTGAGGTGTTAGAAATAGCCTGTCAAGTGCAAACTTCCAATTAGCACTCGTTTTTCAGCACTTCACTTTTTAGAGTATAAAAATCATTCGTACGGCATTCGGAGCAGTTTTAATGGTATTTGTGACCGAGGCTTTAGTCGGTAAAATGTATTTTTGTATGCATTACCCATTGGGCAGTGCCGCAGTGATAATTTGATTCAGGGCTGGCGGATACTTTTAGGTTCCTCCATTATGATACAAAATTGATTGATTTGATAGGTACCTTCATTAGTGCATATGAGCGCATACAGAGCAATTGCACAGCTTTTTTTGTTTATTTTTTTTTCATTTCATTTCAGTCTAATCTTTCTTTCTCTTCCACTATCTCTCTCTCTCTCTCTCTCTGATGTTATAATATACTCACATTTAAATGGATGTAATCCGATGATTAGGAATAATGTGGATCCTGTCCTCATAAATGTTTCCACGAGGTATAGAAACTGGTGGTGTGGTTGTGGATCGTCTTTAGCTTTGAGAGAGAAGATTGAGAGGGTTTTCAAAAGTTCATTTCCAAGATTTGCTAGAGATGATTTAAACGCACACTTTATCCTATAACTCAATAATCCAATGTGTTATCCGTTGCTAAAGTTCTTTTTTTCTGACTCATGTTATCCGAGGTGGAATATTTCGGCGTGGAATCATATACGAGCTTAGCAGAGATGAATGGTAGAGCAATCTAACAAAAGGAAATTGTTAGACCTGTTGTGACTTTTCTCTTGAAATAGTTACGGGCAATTTGCAGTGGTGTACATGCAGACTGGTGATCTCGATCATATTTGACAATAAATAATAATGTATTATTCTTTTAAGTGGGCATCACACGATTTTCCTCGTCCGGTTGGATGGACGAATTTATTGTTAGGTGACCTGTGCAAAACTATGCATCAAACGTTATCATGTTCTTCATGTAATAGGTTACGAAAATGAAATATGCAAATGAAGGCTCCCCAAGGAACCAATGAGTATCGCCGCTGCATTCCCCAAAGCTAAATAGAGCTACTTTTGCACACGTCACTATTATAAAACCACAAGGCAATGAAGGCAGAAGCACCTCCCTTTTCGTCGTGTAGATAGCGGCATAATTTTAAAAGGTTTATTAGTTTAGAGCAAAGTTTGTGTATTCACTCTTTACGACACAGAGTTTGTATTGGAGGAGAGTTAGTATGATCCCTCAACACACACACACACACACACACACACACACGGTACGCCCACACATGCGCGCGCACAAGCACGCCATAACTCTTTTTCATCTGCATTCCCCGGACTGAAAAATCAACTTCTTTTAATTTTCCCATTTTTCTTTTGAATTTAGGATCCAGACATGGGCTAAAATATGTTTCACCAGAGAAGCCCCATTATTTTTTTCTCTCATATGTTTTTGACATTTTATACACAAAACTATTCTTGACTTGAGCTGCTAAGAGTGCAAGCACACAAGTCTGTTCAGCGACTCATCTTTTTATTATATATTTCCTCCAACACACCATGTCAGATTGACCGGTTAGCATGTAGTCATCAGTTAGGCTTAACATATCAGTTGTTGATGGCACTGTAAACTGGCTGTCAACCAGCATTCCCGTATGACTGATCTTGACAGAAGTTGGCAACCGCACGCAAGAAGAAGAATCTAGTGTGAGAAACGAAGTAGTCCTGATACGTAAAGTATTATTGTGAAAAAAGAGAAGGCAAATGATATTACAACATTATAAACCTGTTTTAAACAATGACAAAAATGTGTGTTATTTTGCCTTGTCTGTATCATGGATAAAATAAATATTTCACAAGGCCCTACTTTCTGCTGTAGGGAACGATGCACAATGTTTATGTAATCTCTATTCCCACATGCATCTATACCCCACTTGTTCCAGCGGGTTCTGTTGAATCTTCATGAATGAAGAAACAGTGTTTTTGATTATATCCCTTGAGGTTTATCACGAGTCTTACATTTGCTATATGAATCATAATGGGCAGATATTAAGAGTGGCTTTTAGCAAAGTAGGAAATTAAATCTACGACATAGGCCCGATTAGCTATCCAGTGTCTATGGAGAATAGTTCAGTTTGTAACTACTGTGGTACCAAAGACCCCAATTATTCAAATCTGTTAAACATAGATAGGTTCCATCTTAGGCAATATATATAAATCACCCCTAAAATGATATGATGATTCATGAGGTCTCTGTTCCCACATTCTTTGGGGGAAAATCCACCTGTGTAGCATGAAGTGCATTGTTGATGATAAATAACCCATAATTGCATAATTATATAACACTCATGATCAATATCTGTTATTGTTCTCGGTTTGTTTTACGTTGATACAAATGATATTTTGTCTGCTTATGCGCATATTGCATCTCCTAACTGGAGTGTTGTCCTGAATGGGGCTGGTAGTACAGGGGGAAATTGTCCAGGGGGCACTTGTCCTAGAACCATCCGTACCACGTATATAGTCTGTAGCATTCTGTTTTATATTGTTGCCTTCTGTTTTATGCAGCTATAGCCAGCTAGATGGTTACACCCAGGCACAGCCTGTAAGATTCCTTTCAACAAGGATATTAGGCTTCCTGTTTTTGCTATAGAGCTTCCCGCTATTCTTGGATTTCAATTTCGATTTCTATGGTATATTTGTGTGTAATCATCATTCTACTTTAATATATAATTATTGATTTGATGCCATTTTAACTCTACTCTTCATCATTGCCCTTGATATACATGTCGAACATATATCTAAAACTTGTATAGTTATAGGACCTATGTTAGATAATGGATTAATGAAAGATGTTAGACGCACCATGTTATCCTATATTCATACGACGCATTGGTATGAGAGCATTCCGATACAATAATAAATAATAATAATAATAAATCATTTATAGAGCGCAGAAACTATATTTATATATTATACTGCGCTGCAAGAGCTCCTAGATGCTATTCTAATGGACAATGGTATATATGATTTAATGCATGACCATAAATGATATTAAGTCAACTTTTAAACAAATAGGTTTTCACGTTTGTTTTAAAGCTTTGTTACGTTTGAGATGCCCTAATATCTATGGGTAATTTATTCCATAGTCTAGGAGCTGCACAGAAAAATGATCGGTCACCAAGTGTTATTTTTGTTCTAATTTGGGGAATCTGCAATGTCAGCGGGTCTTGTGTACTACGAAGATTATGACCATGGGTTTGAGATTTTAAATTCAATAATTCAGTTATGTAACTAGGAGCCTGACCATTTAGTGCTTTATAAACTACCATTAACATCTTAAATTCAATTCTTTTTCGTATGGGCAGCCAATGTAATTCTCTTAAAATAATGTAACATGGGAAAATTTAGGGAGTAGTAATAATAATAATAATAATAATAATAATAATAATAATAATAATAATAATAATAATAATAATATGTCTTCTTTTACCCAGGGTAGCCTTATCAGTAGTATATACTGTTCTCACTGAAGGCCCTGCAATCATATCATGACCAGAACTCATATTTATCTTTAAGATTAGGATTAGGGTTAAGATAAGGGCTAGGGTTAGTTTTAGGTTTAGGATTAGGCATGGCAAGGATAGACGGGAATAATTGTCACAGGAGCAAATGTCATGGAACAAGCATGACATAACAATTATGATAAACCTGTTTTCAACAATATGTTAAAAATGTGCGTTATTTTGCCCTTGTCCGTATCACTGATGAACGTTTTAAAGCTCTAGTTTGGGAAGGATGAACAATGTTCATAAAAAACTCTTTCCAACATGCATCTACCACACTTGTACAGTTTTACATTTGCTCTATGAATCATAATGGGCAGATATTAAGACTCGCTTCCGAGAAAGCAGGAAATGACATCTACGACAAAATCCCCATTAGCTATCTAGACAAATAATGTCTATGGATAATAAAACAGTTTGTAATTAAGGTGGTACCAAAGACCCAGATCTTTTAAACGTGAAGCGGTTCCACCTTAGCAACTCCTAAAATGATGGAGATGCTTCATTGATATCTCTGTTCCCCGGTTTAACCCTTTCTTTTTTTGAAAAAAAAATCCACCTGTGTACCATGAAATGCATTGTTGATGAATAAAAACCCCCAGATCTCTCATGATCACTTAGCTGTTTGTTTCTCAGTTTGTTTTATACTTTGGTACAAATGACCTTTTGTCTGCTCATGCGCAGATTGTATCTCCTAACTGGAGTTGCCTTTAGCAGTTTAGTATTGTTGCAGCTATAGCCAGATAGCTGTTAATCCTCAGGCACATTCTGTGAGCTTGTTTCAAAGAGGATGTATGGGTTCCTGTTTTTGCTATAAAGCTACCCGATCTTCTGAGATTGTATATAGTTGCACTTTCTATGGCATGGTTGTGTAACGTCTTTGTACTTGAATATTTATATATCAACTTAATGCCATTTTAACATTTGTATAGTTATAGGACCTGTGTTAGATAATGGATTAATGAAAGATATTAACCTGTTTTATGAACAATTAAGTGTATTATTTTAACTTTAAATGTCACCTTTACCCTTATGTATGTAAGACACGTATTATATTGTATAGGCAGTCTAATCTCTTTCGCCCTCCACGTTCCAAAAACATTCGTATAATACTGGACCCTAGTCTGCAAACACATACCCTATTTTGACACTTTATCATTGTGTCTATGAGAGGAGCCTAATCCAGCTACATACTGATCGTGTTTGGGGCAGCTTATTACATGACATATTGTAGTCTCGCAGCGCAGACTCTTTTTTACGACTGACCAGGGTTTGTGCCTGCAAACTAACTGGACCCCAACATTGGAACTCACTTGACACGGTTTTGAAATTAACTCAAACATTTAACATATTTGAACATAAGTATAACTTGTCCTTGTTGGATAGCTAGTACAACAACCAAGAAACGTGAATTTTTACTTGTAGGCTTAAACAAGTTCTTCATTAGACGGGGGTTTTTTTTCTCGCGTTTCCCCTATCTTTTTATTCCTGCACCTCTCCTTCTAGTTATCTCTACCTCTTTATCCCCAAATTCACAACATTTTTGTTTTTGCCTTTGTTTCCTCTCGCTTTCTCTCTCTCTCTCCCAAGTAACTATTCACATTCCCCTTTTCTTTTCTTTTTCAAACTACCTGTTGATGGTGCTCAAGTTAGCACTTGACTGCAACTACTCTTATTTTTCAAACATTTCAAACATGAAACTACACAACACACATGGCCCACGTTATAGGAAACAAAAATCAAAAGATAATTGACACGCACAGTATGAAAATTACAATAAGAAGATCAGTACATGTAAATCTAATAAGAATAGGAAGAGCCGGAGTGTGTGATATCAAAATAATTATAACCTGATTTAATATTCTAGATGTACCTGATGCCCAACACATTTATTATCATTATCATCATTATCACAATCATTATCATTATTATTATTAATATTATTATTGCTACTACTATCACTACTACTACGTTATAGGAAACAAAAATCAAAGGATAATTGACACGCACAGTATGAAAATTACAATAAGAAGATCAGTACATGTAAATCTAATAAGAATAGGAAGAGCCGGAGTGTGTGATATCAAAATAATTATAACCTGATTTAATATTCTAGATGTACCTGATGCCCAACACATTTATTATCATTATTATCATTATCACAATCATTATCATTATTATTATTACTATTATTATTGCTACTACTATCACTACTACTACTTCTACTACTAATACTACTACTGCTACTACTACTACTACCACTACTTCTATTACTACTACTGCTGCTACTACTACTACTACTAACACCACTTATAGTACTACTATTACTACTACCACTACTTATACTACTGCTACTACTACTGACTTTCGTTACAAAAGTGGACAAAACAAATTTTGAAATGATAATTTTATTACAGAATTATTTTGGTTACAGAATAGAAATGAACAAAATGATTTTGTCATATTCATTCAATGGTTACAAAATGCGAATGGACAAAATAATTTCATCAAATGAGAAAGGATAAAATGATTCTGTAATATTAATGTGGTAACCAAATATTGTTGTTGTTACAAAATTACCTTTTTAAATTCAATTTGCTACAAAATGAATAGCTGTTCAACAATTTTGTAACAAAAACGAGTTCTGAGTGAATTTTGTTACAAAATGAGGCAAGTTTGTACAGAATAAGTCGGTGAACACTTTGCGCCCCATACAAGGCAAAGTCGGTCGAATGGTGCAGGGCTGTCGCACTGATGGGGGGGGGGAGGGGGGGGGGGTCTGGTGGCGGCCGGGGTTATAGGTCGCGTACATTATTGGGTCACACTTGTTTTCTTTATTTGTTCGATCCCCCCCTTAGCTATGACACATCCGTAAGGTGTCCCCATCCAATATTATCATTTTGTTTGATTATTTAATTTTTTTTTAATGAAAAGCGACCATCTTCTTCAATTATGAATAGCGACCCTCTTTCTGTGTTATGAATAATTACCTTCATTTTGCATTATGACTAGAGACCCTCTTCTTCGATTATGAATAGCGACCCTCATTTATTAGTATGAATATCGCCCTCTTCTCCTATTATGAATATCAACCTTCTTCTCCTACTATGAATAGCGACCCTCTTTCCGTATTATAAATAGCGATCCTCTTCTCCTATTATGAATAGCGACCCTCTTTCCGTAGTATGAATGCGACGCTCTTCTCGTATTATGAATATTAGTCCTTATGAATAATGAATCTTATGAATAATGAGCCTTTTCTCCATTATGAATAGCGGTCCTGATGACTAGCGAGGGGACCCCATTTTTCTCCAGGCAAATTCGGGCTCTGCATGCCGCTGGATTTGCACACCGCTCTGAGTATGTTAGAAACTGTACTTCTGCCGGGGGGGGGGGGGGGAGGGGGCTCCAGAAAAAAACCGTATTTTAAAATAAATGCATATCAAAATGGTGATTTTGGCCTGAAAAGGGGAGCTCTTAACGCAATTCTAATTGAGCTTAACCCGACGCCCAGTGTAAAGGCATGTTTAAGGAAAGGAAAACGTAGACCTCTAACTTCCATTGTTAAAAAAATTGACTTTATATCCAGGGTCATGTTTAAATTTGCCAAGAATAGGGTCAAATATATCTGTACTTTCAGTTCTCTGTATCACTTCTTTATGCTATCTTGTCTGGGATTTTTTTACCCAGGGTGATTTCTCATTTCATATATATGATTAACTGAGTTATGTTTTATATCTATAGTTTAGTTATTTCCTGTGGCCCGGTGTACTAACCCAGATCAACATGTTTACCAGATTGCTTCATCCGGTATACCCCTAGAAATGAATCAAGAGAGAGAGAGAGGGAAAACAAAACCCAAAATGTTTCAGTTCTGATTGTTGTTATATCAGTTTCCTGCATTACTTTAATCCAGGCACGATATTCAAGTTTTTTTGTTTGTTTGTTTGCAGATGCTTTTCTGCATTTATTTCATAATCAATGTAAACAACAGTTGCTTTCAAACGTAACATATAATGAATGAGGCGATAAACTTACATGGAAATAATTGAGTGTTACATCATGAATGCAAACCATCTTTCAGTGATAATAATATTATATACACGTACCAATAATACAGTGAGTATGGATATAATTCTATATAAAACATTTGATGATGTAGTAACAATTATTTACAAAATGCAGAGGGCAAAACTATCATAAGCAAATGCTTAAGACGATAGCAGCCCAGAATTGCATGCGTATAGATGAGGATTCAGGAAATATATATAGAAATAATTTGCCATATTGTAAATTCAAGAAAATTGCATACATTGAGATTCACTTATAACTCGCCATATTGTAATTTAAGGGAATTGCATATAATCTGTGCCGTGAGTGCGCAGGTGCAAAGTGCATATAGCTGGGGATTATGGTTTTGCAGAGAATGTTATAAATGAAGGAACAAAATCATGAAAAAATATATGTGATAGTAATGGCACCATTCCAAGTTGTATCTTGACTAGTTCATACCACAAAATATTTGCGAAGGAAAAATGTAGGTTGGTCCTTAGAATCACTCCTGTCTTTTATGGTAGTGCGTGAGTTCTGGAAATTCGTTTAAAGAAAGAACTGCGAGCCCAGGGCACGCTGTTTGAAACGACGAGGCTCTTAAAAACGAACAAAGCATGTTGTTAACATTATGGTCTCCTCAATACATTTACGCATTTTAACCAATTTATAATACTTTTCCACCGTGCAAATCTTGAAAGTTCATTGAGTTTATATTATTTTCATAAAGGGAAATCCTACCTTAATGTCAAGTTGTTCTAAAAAAAAAGAGGAAAAATCAGAAAGCAGATTGGTGTAAGTTTGAAAGAAATCGGACAAGCAATATGAAAGTTATGAATTTTTGAAAGTTGTCATTACTATACATATGGGAATTTGAAATAGGCCCAATCGAAAATTCAATCTTTTCTCGACCAACTTCATTTTCATTTATTCATCTTTAAAACATTTTTTTTTACTCTATTATTAAATAATGGAACCTTTTGACAATCCAATGAAAGTTGGGATTTGGAATTTGAAATTAGTTAAAAATCTTCTAATCCCAAAAGGCAAATATACAGGAACAATGGTTGTTCATAGAAACACAAATACAGAAGACGTTAATTGCACTATTTCTTGGTGCATTCTAAGATTAAACATGAAAAATACAAAATAATTATTTTATAAACAAAGGAAAACTAAATAATTATAGTAAATGTGTCAGTTTAAAAATGCCACCGCGTTTTTACAAACGTTTTCATCAAGCAAGAATCAGCAAGACGTTTATACTTAGTGTGACGGGCTTAAGATATATATGTATGTTATTATGGAACGATGGTTTGATGTGAACGTCCTCGGTCCGATATGTTGACAATATCGAAGAGATTCAACATCGCCAGTCAAACCCAAATTACAAACATTTGAAATAAATATATCCGCAGCATTATTTTTGAAACTTATATTATCAACAGCAGGTTGACATTGCAGGATTTTCCCCATGCCTTTTGTACACACTGTCTCTATATTCATCTTGCTCTAAACGCCGTTTTCGGAGTATAAGCCTGGGCTCGGTTTTCCGAAGTTGGGTCTGACTGATGGCGCTTCCAACCCCAGTGCGCAGCCGGTTGAGTGTCAACTGGCGCAAGTCAGGCGAACGACAACAACCAGAGTTAGTAGTAGTCGTAGTAGGGTCTGACTGATGGCGCTGTATTAAATTACAACCGGTTTTCAAGAGTAATCTTTTGTTGATGTCAAGATTAATGAAAAAAACAAAGAAAACAACACAAAACAATGATCAATCGAAGAGTTCTTTTTAAGTAATTTCTATTTTGCTGCGCCTCATTATAGCTTGGCTCAAAAGAGGCGTCGTTACCTGACGTTAAGACCGCTTCAGTGGCATGGTTTTGTGCACGTCTTAAAGAAGGGTATTGTTTTTAAAATGATTGCGAAATGAACAGTGACATACTGAAGCTTTTTGTCTTGCACTCATCGGAGTATACCGCAAGAAGACGAAAAGCTCCAGTATGTCTCTCTTCAAAGCCATTTTCCGATTCTGTAGTACTACAAATGAACAGTGCAAACAATATTTTTAATAGCTAGCAGCCGGCCTACGGGTTAAATTCCTTTGGAGTTTCGATTAGTTCAGGTAAACACGCAATCCGAATGACACCTTGTGTGAGGCGGGCTTATTGTAGACCAGCCAAGAAGATCTTTTTTTACTTTGGACGGCATTTTTGGGTAATGCTCGGCATCCATGCTCATACTCTTGCAAAATACTGAGGAATAAGGTACGGGCGGATGCCACGCGCATTTGTGCCTCAAAATTTGAAAGAATGTCAAATATCACAATTTTTAATATTTGGACCTAATGTGTAATACCTGTTTAAGACTTTCAAGTGATATCAGATTTATTTAGAGTTTCAAGTTATAAACCTGATTAATATACAATTGAAAGTTGGATATTACACACACATGTATGGCGTAACGAAACATAAAACTGTGATTTACTCAACATAATAGGTTGTGAAAACTACTAATATTTCAAAGTTTTTTACCCAACGTAAATTTGTCAATTTTTTTTCTTCATTAAACAAATCATGTATATTGTATACCATGTATACAGACAGAAAAGAAATTATCCGAAAAAGGATATGGATAACTCATTTTATGTTATCCCAAATCGAATGATGTATTTTTACTGGATGCGAATGAAAAACACTATTAAAGGTACATCTAGAGTGTACATGTACATAAGCCCATTATCCCATGTATTATCAGTATAGTCTATGGGCCCAAAACTGAAATGTCCCCACCCCCTTAGAAATAATCTTAAATGAATGTTTTGTTCTGTTACATGGGCCATTAACTCTCAAAATATGCTGATTTGCCCTAAATTAAGAGGTGGGCGTGACCACAAGGGCTATTACCATGGCAACGGATCAAGAACAATAGAATTTCAGAAAATGTCATGTATTCGTGATTAAGAAAGTACAAAAACACATTGTAACATTTTAGAATAATGTATCAACAGTTATTCACTTTATTATAACCCAAAAAAGAGTTATACAAAAAATGTCTATCATGTTTGAAAATGGATGTTGCTATGGTTCTAGAACCATTCGTACCATGTATACAGCCTGTGGCATTTTGTTTTATATTGTTGCCTTCTGTTTTTATGCAGCTATAGCCAGCTAGATGTTAACACCCAGGCACCCAGGCACAGCCTGTAAGATTCCTTTCAACAAGGATGTTAGGCTTCCTGTTTTTGCTATAGAGCTTCCAGATATTCTTGGAATTCAATTTAGATTTCTATGGTATATTTGTGTGTAATCGTCATTTTACTTTAATATATATTTCTTTATTTGATGGCATTTTAACTCTACTTTTCATCATTGCCCTTGATAGACATATATTTAAAACTTGTATAGTTATAGGACCTGTCGGGTGTGAACCCTTGAGTCTGACGTCATAAGCGAGGGTTTAATAGTAAAAAAAAAATAGTTTGCCCAAGTCAGGGCGCTGTCAAGGCGTGCTGCTAAATTTCCTGTGTTGGGAAGTTTTCGTTCCTGCAACGATGCTATTGATTTTGTGTAAATTTTGATACAAGCCCAAAGATGTAAGTAAATGAATGTGTAATATAGAAGTTTAAGAATCAATCTTTCTATATAATCCATTTTCGTTATATATTGTGATTTTTAAGCGCTATAATTTGTTCTGCCAAATTACTGGTGGTCTGGTGGTGGCCGGGGTTATAGGTCGCGTACATTATTGGGGCACACTTGTTTTCTTTATTTGTTCGACCCCCCCCCCCCCCCCCCCCCCCTTAGCTATGACACATCCGTAAGGTGTCCCCATCCAATATTATCATTTTGTTTGCTTATTTTTTTTTTTTTTTTATGAAAAGCGACCATCTTCTTCAATTATGAATAGCGACCCTCTTTCTGTATTATGAATAGTTACCTTCATTTTGCATTATGACTAGAGACCCTCTTTTCTGTATTATGAATAGCGACCCTCATTTCGTATTATGAATAGTGACCCTTTCTAATATTATGAATAGCGACCCTCATTTATTAGTATGGATATCTCACTCTTCTCCTATTATGAATATCGCCCTCTTCTCCTATTATGAATAGCGACCCTCTTTCCGTAGTATGAATGCGACGCTCTACTCGTATTATGAATATTAGTCCTTATGAATAATGAATCTTATGAATAATGAGCCTTTTCTCCATTATGAATAGCGGTCCTGATGACTAGCGAGAGGACCCCATTTTTCTCCAGGCAAATTCGGGCTCTGCATTTGCTGGATTTGCACACCGCTCTGAGTATGTTTGAAACTGTACTTCTGCCGGGGGGGGGGGGGGGGGGGGAGGGGGCTCCAGAAAAAACCGTATTTTAAAATAAATGCATATCAAAATGGTGATTTTGGCCTGAAAAGGGGAGCTCTTAACGCAATTCTAATTGAGCTTAACCCGACGCCCAGTGTAAAAGCATGTTTAAGGAAAGGAAAACGTAGACCTCTAACTTCCATTGTTAAAAAAATTGACTTTATATCCAGGGTCATGTTTAAATTTGCCCAGAATACGGTCAAATATATCTGTACTTTCAGTTCACTGTATCACTTCTTTATGCTATCTTGCCTGGGATTTTTTTACCCAGGGTGATTTCTCATTTCATATATATGATTAACTGAGTTATGTTTTATATCTATAGTTTAGTTATTTCCTGTGGCCCGGTCTAGTAACCCAGATTAACATGTTTACCAGATTGCTTCATCCGGTATACCCCTAGAAATGAATCAAGAGAGAGAGAGAGAAAAAAAAGCCCAAAAAGTTTCAGTTTTGATTGTTGTTATATCAGTTTCCTGCATTACTTTAATCCAGGCACGATATTCAAGTTAACCTTTTGTCCTGGGGTGACTCACATTTATTTCTCATTGAAATATTAAAAACTAAATTGAAACAATGGCCTTTAGTGTGAATATATACAATGCCGGAGATATATTCAAAACCATGAACTTCAGTCAAACACTTGAATAAAATGTACATTACTTTAATAAAATATTGATATAGAAAAAGTTCATGATTTCATTTGACATAACCCTGAAATAGCTTACACCAGCGCATTTACTCTCAATGAATTGGGGACTGAAGGGGAATAGGTGGGCTTGGAGCCCTCCACATGGTTAAGTGTTATAAATGAAGGAACAAAATCATGAAAAAATATATGTGATAGTAATGGCACCATTCCAAGTTGTATCTTGACTAGTTCATACCACAAAATATTTGCGAAGGAAAAATGTAGGTTGGTCCTTAGAATCACTCCTGTGTTTTATGGTAGTGCGTGAGTTCTGGAAATTTCGTTTAAAGAAAGAACTGCGAGCCCAGGGCACGCTGTTTGAAACGACGAGGCTCTTAAAAACGAGCAAAGCATGTTGTTAACATTATGGTCTCCTCAATACATTTACGCATTTTAACCAATTTATAATACTTTTCCACCGTGCAAATCTTGAAAGTTCATTGAGTTTATATTATTTTCATAAAGGGAAGTCTTACCTTAATGTCAAGTTGTTCTAAAAAAAAGAGGAAAAATCAGAAAGCAGATTGGTATAAGTTTGAAAGCAATATGAAAGTTATGAATTTTTGAAAGTTGTCATTACTATACATATGGGAATTTGAAATAGGCCCAATCGAAAATTCAATCTTTTCTCGACCAACTTCATTTTCATTTATTCATCTTTAAAACATTTTTTTTACTCTATTATTAAATAATGGAACCTTTTGACAATCCAATGAAAGTTGGGATTTGGAATTTGAAATTAGTTAAAAATCTTCTAATCCCAAAAGGCAAATATACAGGAACAATGGTTGTTCATAGAAACACAAATACAGAAGACGTTAATTGCACTATTTCTTGGTGCATTCTAAGATTAAACATGACAAATACAAAATAATTATTTTATAAACAAAGGAAAACTAAATAATTATAGTAAATGTGTCAGTTTAAAAATGCCACCGCGTTTTTACAAACGTTTTCATCAAGCAAGAATCAGCAAGACGTTTATACTTAGTGTGACGGGCTTAAGATATATATGTATGTTATTATGGAACGATGGTTTGATGTGAACGTCCTCGGGCCGATATGTTGACAATATCGAAGAGATTCAACATCGCCAGTCAAACCCAAATTACAAACATTTGAAATAAATATATCCGCAGCATTATTTTTGAAACTTATATTATCAACAGCAGGTTGACATTGCAGGATTTTCCCCATGCCTTTTGTACACACTGTCTCTATATTCATCTTGCTCTAAACGCCGTTTTCGGAGTATAAGCCTGGGCTCGGTTTTCCGAAGTTGGGTCTGACTGATGGCGCTTCCAACCCCAGTGCGCAGCCGGTTGAGGGTCAACTGGTGCAAGTCAGGCGAACGACAACAACCAGAGTTAGTAGTAGTCGTAGTAGGGTCTGACTGACGGCGCTGTATTAAATTACAACCGGTTTTCAAGAGTAATCTTTTGTTGATGTCAAGATTAATGAAAAAAACAAACAAAACAAAACAATGATCAATCGAAGAGTTCTTTTTAAGTAATTTCTATTTTGCTGCGCCTCATTATAGCTTGGCTCAAAAGAGGCGTCGTTACCTGACGTTAAGACCGCTCCAGTGGCATGGTTTTGTGCACGTCTTAAAGAAGGGTATTGTTTTTAAAATGATTGCGACATGAACAGTGACATACTGAAGCTTTTCGTCTTGCACTCATCGGAGTATACCGCAAGAAGACGAAAAGCTTTAGTATGTCTCTCTTCAAAGCCATTTTCCGATTCTGTAGTACTATACAAATGAACAGTGCAAACAATTTTTTTAATAGCTAGCCGGCCTACGGGTTAAATTCCTTTGGAGTTTCGATTAGTTCAGGTAAAGACCGAATGACACCTCGTGTGAGGCGGGCTTATTGTAGACCAGCCAAGAAGATCTTTTTTTTTTTACTTTGGACGGCATTTTTGGGTAATGCTCGGCATCCATGCTCAAACTCTTGCAAAATACTGAGGAATAAGGTATGGTCGGATGCCATGCGCATTTTTGCCTCAAAATTTGAAAGAATGCCAAACACAATTTTTAATTTTTGGACCCAATGTGTAATACCTGATTAAGACTTTCAAGTGATGTCAGATTTATTTTGAGTTTCAAGTTATAAACCTGATTAATATACAATTGAAATTTGGATATTACACACACATGTATGGCGTAACGAAACATAACACAGTGATTTACTCAAGATAATAGGTTGTGAAAAATACGAATATTTCAAAGTTTTTTACCCAACGTAAATTTGTCAATTTAAACGCTTTATCTTGATTAAACATATCATGTATATTGTCATGTCACACACAGAAAAGAAATGATGGATAACTCATTTTATGTTATCCCAAATCGAATGATGTATTTTTACTGGATGCGAATGAAAAACACTGTGAAAGGTACATCTAGAGTGTTCATGTACATAAGCCCATTATCCCATGTATTATCAGTATAGTGTATGGGCCGAAAACTGAAATGTCCCCACCCCCTTAGAAATCATCTTAAATTAATGTTTTGTTCTGTTAGATGGGACCATTAACTCTCAAAATATGCTTATTTGCCCCAAATTAAGAGGTGGGCAACGGATTAAGAAATTACAAAAACACATTGTCACAGTTTAGAATGATGTATCAACAGTTATTCACTTGATTAGAACCCAAATAAGAGTTATACAAAAAATGATCATGTTTGAAAATGGATGTTGCTATGGTAACAGTAAGACAATTTTTGTTTGCTCATGCACAGATTGTATCTCGTAACTGGGAGCGTTGTCCTGCATGGGGCTGGTAGTCCAGGGGGAAATTGTCCAGGGGGCACTTGTCCTAGAACCATCCGTACCATGTATACATCCTGTATCATTTTGTTTCATATTGTTGCCTTCTGTTTTTATGCAGCTATAGCCAGCTAGATGTTAACACCCAGGCACCCAGGCACATGCCTGTAAGATTCCTTTCAACAAGGATGTTAGGCTTCCTGTTTTTGCTATAGAGCTTCCAGATATTCTTGGATTTCAATTTAGATTTCTATGGTATATTTTGTGTGTTATCGTCATTGTAGTTTAATATATATTTCTTTATTTTATGCCATTTTAACTCTACTTTTCATCATTGCCCTTGATAGACATATCGAACATATATTTAAAACTTGGATAGTTATAGGACCTATGTTAGATAATGGATTAATGAAAGATGTTAAACATACCATGTTATCCTATATTCATACAGCGCATTGATGTGAGAGCATTCCAACACAACTTATCATTATACGAATTGTATGGCAGCATTCAGACCTCGCGCACTGTCAGGTTTCATGGGAAGCTCATGAATATGTACGAGTCTCTCCCTTGCGTAGTGCGAACTTTGCGCGGGCTTTGCGCATTGTGTTTATTTAAGCCCCGTCTTCTACGACGTAAGGTTATGAGAGCATTCATACACAACTATACGTCGCAAGAATATGTGACCCGCCGCCTCAAAACCTACAATAGGGAGCTTACGAAACGGGACGGGATATTAACAGGACGGGAGAATCTTGTTTTCAAATCATTACGTAAAAGTGGACGGCAACGCACTGCACAGTGTTCACGCCCTTAATCGTCAGTTATACAACATTATACAACACCTGAGTAGATCCTTGTAATTTGATTGGAGAATAATAGGTCACATGTTATTAAATATTTGTTCCATTCCATGGTTTAGCGCTAGCTAGCGTGCATTTTTGTTCCATACGATTTTTTCCATTCAACGCCTCGACCTTTTCAGTGTAATGCGCGGCTGCGATACAGCGCACGTAATGATACTACCGGACTTTGCCCATAGATCTATGTGTTATTTTACGCTCGCGAGCGACCGGCCCAGCGCCGTAACCTTACCGTAATGATACTACTGGACAATTGTATATATATATTTATTTTATTGTACAAATAACAAGGATAATAATAATAATAATAATAATACAACGCACTTATATAGGATCTACTCAGATGTTGTATAAAACAAATAATGAATTTTTTTCATTCGTGCAATGGAAAGAATATTTTCATTCGTTGAAAGATGGAATCTGTTCCATTCAATTCGGCTTCGCCTCATTGAATGGAACATTCCATCTTTCAACTCATGAAAATATTCTTTCCATTGCACTCATAAACATTCATTATTTGTATAACAATACGGCTTCCCGTCCCCTCTGTAGACCGAACGTTATTTCGCAAGGGAGCGAATAGCATTCTTTTGTTCCGAACTTAAATGGCCATTATCTCTGAATAGGAGTTATTGATTGCTGGTTACATACTGATTCTAAATGTGATATTTAAAGGTGTTATCATTGAGTAAACGAGGCAAGTGATATACCATTGGAAAGCTGAGAATCTGTACTTTCAGAAAATGTATAAAACAAAAATAATAATTTTGGCGACTTATTGTAGGTTTTGAGGCGTCGGGTCACATATAGGATCATCGTATGAAACGGTGCCTTTAGCATTGTTTCGATATACGACGTAACAATATAAGAGCATTCACACACATAAAAACGTCCTATATCCATACGTCCTATATTCATACGAAAATTCTCTAGTCTGAAAGGGGGATAGTTTGAGAAGGAATCGCTTAATTTTGTTTTTATTAATTCGTGTTTTTAAACACGAATTAATAGAGAGTTTTCGAATGTGTCAAGGTGAACGCCATCCTAGATCCTCCCAGCTACAATGGGCTGCTTTGTGTTAACTCCATACAAAAGTAGGGGAAGCGAAGTTCACGTATTGGAGAAGACGTCAACATGTTGGACGCGTTCTCGATCTGACTAGTGGGCGAGGGAGAATCCAGAGGACGGGTGAGCCGTTCTTGCACAAAGCGCGGTATGCAGTTAACACAAAGCAGTTCATTGTAGCTGGGAGGATCTAGGACGGCGTTCACGTTGAAACATTCTAAAACTCTCTAATAAAAAGCATTAAGCGATTCCTTGTCAAACTATAAAAAAGACTTGTTAATTTCTTCATAACTATGAATGGAGATGTATTAAGGGTATAATGGGGAGTTGTAGCAACAGTAAACATGAATTATCGGAACATCTATATATCATGTTTCTTTACTTATTTATCACAAAGGAAAGCATGGATTGAATAAAACTGGTTTTTGCTTATGGCTGGTGATATACATACATGTAGAACTTTTTAAAAATTATCCAACTGATGTAAGTGTACATTTTAGATATCATTGTTAATCACTTGTTGCACCTTTTAAACATGTATGTCTTGGATGTATGATATATTTGGCAGGACCAATGTGAAGGTTTACATGCCTTTATTAAAGGGGAATTAACCTTCCTTAGTTTGAGTAGAATCGGAAAATCGGAGAAGCATAACCAGGAAATTTTGAGAACCATTGGGCAAGGAATAAGGAATTTATATTTTTTGAAAATTGAGATCACTAATGGTAATTATATAAATACATGCATTAGCAATGCGGTCATAAGGTGCCATGTCATACATCGAGAACTTTCCCATTTGTTTTGTACATAATTAACTCAAAGTATCCTTTTTTTCAACTTGTATGGTGAAATAAAAATTCATGAACAATATAGTCTGTTCTATCATTAAAATGAACAATAGGGGAGCATTTTTTATAATATTTTTCTGCATACCAAATAGGAGAGTTCTTCATGTATGATATCATACATCGTGATCGCAATTGCAATAGGAGATTCCCACTATTTTTTTTTAAATCTTGGTTTTCAAATAATAATTTTCGTATTCTGATCACTTCCTGTTGGAGAAGAAATTCGCGATCAGAAATAATGGAATCCAAATGAGTAATTCAAACCCCTTTGGAATGGCTTACATTATGATTTGGAGTGTATTCATAAGTAAATTTCAACTAATCAACATGAAGGAAATGTCCATTATTTCTTTGAAAGATCATGGCAATTATCAAACAAATATAAAGTATGTAAGATTCTTTCAAATTCAACTTATTCACATCAATCAACTGATATTTTTGAAATCGCATTTATACATGATTATGGTTCATCACTGGTTGGGGCTTATTGTAATGTAGTGTGCATATAGTATTGGGAGTAAATGAGCGTATGTCCAACCCCCCCCCCCCCCCCCCGCTTTTCGTTTACGATTGATTTGTTCGTACGTTGTGTCGCCAGCCCCGCAACCACAAGCCCCGCCCCTAGCCTTCAACATGTTCCAAGAACTGGAATATAGTATCCGTAAAGCCTAGACAGGGCAATTTTACTTTGAACATTCGGTTATATTGATTCATTTTCATCATCAATTTATAAAATGGATTTTTACTTTAGATTTCCAGAGCGCTCTTCTGTTAATTTAATGTCTCTTCACCAACTCTATAAGCCACAGAGCCATAATATGCTACTACTATTATTACTACTACCTCTACTACTACTACTACTACTTCTATTACTACTATACTACTACTACGTCTACTACTACTACGTCTACTACTACTACTACTACTGCTACTACTACTACTGCTACTACTATTACTACTACTATACTGTTGTTACTAAATGCTCCTAGTAATTTAAATGATAATAATGACATATACGATAATGAATGAAATACTTGCAATGAATTTTTTATTCCAGATATTACAGAATGTAAGCCAAATTCCACATCATTAGTAATGCATTGTGTTTAGTACATCATTATGCAGACATGTGGTTAAAATAGTTGCAACTTCCTTCATCCTGATAGTTAACAATCCCAATGATGTATATCAGGTATGGTTTGAGGGCAACGCACCGTGTCAGTTATGCCGGTTAGTATATAGTCATGATTGGAGCTCGGCGGTGACACGGCATTTGCTCCTGCGAAATTCGGTCCTCCATCCATATCTCGAAAGGTTAAAGGGAGTGGCAAGTCGTAATCCATGGGCCTGACCAGTTGGCCTGACTCGGGGAAATTCGGATACAATCAGGTCCAATCGTGCGCTACCGAAGGAATGTTATTGCCGGATTCCTCGCGCGATCGTTAACTCGAATCCCTCCATACGCAACCGACCAATGAGATTCAAATAAATGGAATAAAGAACGCGCGATCTTGTTTACTCAAATTTGGGTCAATGTGCGAACTTTTATTAGCTGCGCACGATAAATTGAAGTCGCTTTGAACTTTGATCCGGAGAAAGGAGCAGCCAACTGTAAAAGCGCCCATAGATTGCGACTTGTCGCTCCTTTTAAAGGTTAAGGTCAACGTCATGATTTGTTTTGTTGTTAGGTACAATGTGAAGATTGAGAGTCGCTTCCGAGAAAACAGGAAATTACATCTACGACAAAAAACCCGATTAGATATTTAGACAAATAGTGTTTATGGATAATAAACCAGTTTGTAATTAAAGTGATACCAAACACCTTAATAATTTAGATCTTTTAAACGTGGAGCGGTTCCACCTTAGCAACTATAAATAAATCACCCCTAAAATGATGAAGATGCTTCATGATGTCTCTGTCTGTTCCCCCTTTCTTTTTTGGAAAAAAAAATCCACCTGTTTACCATGAAATGCATTGTTGATGAATAAATAACCCGTGATTACATATTTATCTCTCATGATCACTTATTTGTTATTTTTTCTCAGTTTGTTTTATAATTTGGTATAAATGACCTTTTGTCTGCTCATGCGCAGATTGTATCTCCTAACTGTCGTGTATGGGGCTGGTAGTCCAAGGGCGCTTGTGAAGATTTGCCCCTTGTCTTAGAAACATCCGTACCATGTATACAGTCTGTTGCCTTTTGTATTTATTGTTGCCCTCTGTATTTATGCAGCTCTAGCCAGACAAATGTTTTGATTACCCAGGAACAGCCTGTGAGCTTGTCATATTTCTATAGGTTTGAAAAATGATATTTGGGTCCCTGTTTTGTATAAAGCTACCCGATCTTCTTGGATTTTAGTTTCACTTTTGATGGTGTGTTTGTGTAACGTCTTTGTACTTTAATATATATTTATGTATTGATTTAATGCCATTTTAATTTTACATTTTATCATTACCCTTGATAGACATGTATACAAATTGTACAGTTATAGGGCCTATGTTAGATAATGGATTAATGACAGATATTTAATAGCCTGTTTTGTGAACAAACAAGTGTATTCTATGGTTTTATAAACATTGGATCAAATTCTGGTCATTGTTTGAGAAGGAATCCTTTACTGCTATTCATTAATTTAAACTTTAAATGGTATAATGGGGAGTTATAAACATGAACATGAATTACTGGATATTTTATTGTTTATTACTTGCTGCACCTTTTATACATGTATGTTTTGGATGTCTGGCATATTTGGCAAGCTCAGTGTGAAGGTTTACGTTTTTTTTTAAAGGGGAATTATCACCCTTCTAGGAAACTTAGTTCGAGTAGAATCAGAAAAATCGGAGAAGCAGAATCGGGGAATTTGGAGAAACATTGTTCAAGGAATAAAATGAATTTATTATAAGGTGCAATGTCATACATCGAGAAACTTTCCATTTGTTTTGTGCATAAGTAACTCAAAGTATCCCTTTTCTCAAATGTTATGGTGAATTGAATTATCATGAGCAAAAAATTATATAGTTAACCCCCCCCCCAAAAAAAAAAAAAAAAATTGTATACATTTTATTTCTTTTCAATTTCATATTTCAAAGTACATAACAATAACTATTGTGTAGTTTGATAACAATATACAGATTATAGACAACGAATCTAAGTGCAGAAACATTCTTTATCATTCAAAGCAAAACAAAGAAGTGAAGAACAATAAAGTTTGAGTTGTAAGAAAAATAAATAACAACAGTGAAGACTACATTAGACATGTTAAATTACTTATATGGAAATAAGAATGATAACAGAGACCAGCAAAGAAGCATAGCTTATAGAAGCTCTTGTCTCTGGCAAAACTTAAATTGTAAAACATAAAAGTTAAACTGGGAAATTATGCATACAATTGACAATTTAGGTGCATTGTGGATAATTTGTCTACGTAACAAATGGGAGAGTTCTCGAAGTACGACATCATTCATCGTCACCGCAATGGCAATAGGAGAGTCCCAATATTTGTAATCTTGGTTTAGAATGGATTCCTTTATGATTTGGAGTGGATTCATGAAGAAAATATCCATTTTACCATTAAGAGATGGTGGCAATTATAAAAAAAAAATGTAATGTAATGATTTATACTTCGGGTTGCCAGAGCGCCCTCCTGTTAATTTATTGTCTCTTCACCAACTCTCTAATGTAATGAATTTATAAGCCACCGTACCATAATAAACTCCTACTATTACTACTACTACTACTACTACAACTACTACTACAACTACTACTTCTACGATTACTACTACTACTACTACTACTGCTACTAATACCACTAATAATACAACTCCTGAAGCTGCCGCTACTACAACTCCTGATGCTGCTGCTGCTACCATTGCTACTGCTACTACTACTCCTCCCCCTCCCCCTACTACAGCTAGTAATTCTACTATTACTGCTACCCCACTACTACTACCATTGATAACAGAAGTAGTAGAAGTAGTAGCAGTAGTAGTAGTAGTATTACTAGTAGAAGTAGCAGCAGCAGTAGTAGTAGTAGTAGTGGTAGTAGTAGTAGTAGTAGTAGTAGTAGTAATTACAATCGTGACAGTGATATTAATGATAATGATGATGTTAATACTACTACTACTACTACTACTACTACTACTACTAATAGTGATAATAACAAGAACGATAACAATAATAATGAAAATATGAAAAATCATGAACGATAATAATGAAAATACTTCCAATTAATATATTATTCAAGACAATACAAATTTAAGTCAAATTTCACATCCTTAGTAATGCGCATTCTTGATTAGTACATCGTTATGCAGACATGTGATTAAAATAGTCTCAACTTCCTTCACCCTGGCAGTAAACTATTCCCATGATGTATATCAGGTATGGTTTGGGCAACGTACCATGTCAACTTAGTATGTAGTCATCATTGTAGCTCAGCTAGTGTGAGAAATAAAGTAATCCTGACACGTATAGTATTATCTTGAGGAAAAAAAATGATATTACAATATGATAAACCTATCAATGTAAAAAAAAAGGGTTATTTTGCCTTGTCCGTATCAGTGATGAGAAAAACATTTTAAAGCTCTTGGGAATGATTCGCAATGTTTATGAAATACCCTTTCCTACATGCATCTACCACGCTTTTTTTACCGGGTTCCAAGCAAAGCACAACATTAACCAAAGAATGTCAAATCTGTGTGATCATATCATATATGGTGTCAAATTAATCGTAAATATCAACATTTTCATAATCTGATAAAATTGAGATATTTTCACACATATGAATACTGAAAATTTGCATAATGATTAACATAATCTTTAAATCAATAATTGATGCCAATTATGATAAATTGTAAATATCATACTAATATGACTTGTTTGCTGAAATACACTTTATTCACAAAGTTTAAGTAACGCAGTAGCATTATTTTTTTGTTCCGCATAATCTATCCTACTTCAGTAACTTTAAAAACTATAAGTAAAAAAAAAACAAAAAAAAAACAACCGCCATTCCGGATAACACCAAATGACTATCATTCAGTTATGAAAGTTGAAAGGTAAATACCTACAACATGTATGTGATTTTGGTTTGAAGAAATGTTTTACATATGATATATGATAATTATGATTAATTATGTCATTCCTTAACAAAATAATGTTACGGAATGACATTAAATTCAGTTTTGCTTAAATTAATTCAACCTTGAACCTATACGGTAGTTCAGCTTGATATATTGGACAATTACCAACTGAAGTAAAGATGATGGGATCTTTTTCTATTATGAAAATGATATTATTAAAATGATATAACATTTAATAATTTTGATATTTTGGATTTTGTGTACAAAACAAGAGGGGAAATGATGTGTTATTATTCCATTTGTCTATGAGATGTTTTTCTTTCCTCTACAGGTATTATTGTCCTATATCTTAGACCTAGATATTGATCTAGATGATAGTATCAAATAAAAAAATCTCATGATGAGATTAATAAATAATCAAAAAATAATAGAATACATATAAGAATACAATAAATCAATATAATACATGCAATACCAAATAGAGTGTAATGAAAAAAAATTCAATCTGAATGTCTTTTAAACTTACCAGAAGCATTTTGCACAAATGGATACTCTTCAAAAAAATTCAAAAATCTAATTATTAACAAAATATGAATTTGTGAATAAGATTTGCATAAATTATAATAATAATGATAATGATAATATTATGTCTTGTTTACCCAGGGTAGCCTCATCAGTACTAAATACTGTTCTCCCTTAGGGCTCTGCATATTATTACCCCGGCTTTAGCATGGCAACCGTAGCGCTTAGTGCATTCAAGGAATAAATCCTACCAGTGCCCACTTACTACATCTGGGTCGAGTGTGGCAAATGTAGAGTAATGTCTTACCAAAGGACGTTAGTATCAAATAAAAAAATTACATGATGAGATTAATAAATAATCAAAAAGTAGAAGATTAATAAACACTAACAGATATATTCTTAACACAGATATCTTTTTCTTTTAAAGCTCTAATGAAAAAACATCTGCTGCTAAATTACAACCATGAATGATTGCTTTGAATATCGACCCCTGATTGTCCTGTATCCCTTGTTATCCTTAAACCAAACTCAATTTCCCTCCATACAATTACATTCTCTGCAAAACCATAATCCCCAGCTATATGCACTTTGCACCTGCGCACTCACGGCACAGATATATGCAATTCCCTTAAAATTACAATATGGCGAGTTATAAGTGAATCTCAATGTATGCAATTTTCTTGAATTTACAATATGGCAAATTATTTCTATATATATTTCCTGAATCCTCATCTATACGCATGCAATTCTGGGCTGCTATCGTCTTAAGCATTTGCTTATGATAGTTTGCCCTCTTCATCAAATGTTTTATATAGAATTATATCCATACTCACTGTATTATTGGTACGTGAATATATAATATTATTATCACTGAAAGATGGTTTGCATTCATGATGTAACACTCAATTATTTCCATGTAAATTTATCGCCTCATTCATTATATGTTACGTTTGAAAGCAACTGTTGTTTACATTGATTATGAAATAAATGCAGAAAAGCATCTGCAAACAAACAAACAAAATATCTTAGGTCATCAACAAATATTATAAAATTGTTTGCTCATTCTGTATTTCAAACTATGTTTTTACTACTTATTTACATAATATGATTTTTATACACTATTCCCCATTGACTTTCAGAAGTCATTCCGTAACGGGTTGCACTGTCAATTGCTTGTCAGAGGATCATGGAGGAAAAATGGACCCCATTAAATCTGATAGCCCCCCCCCCCCCCCCCACTAGCAACTTTTGGAGGGCTGGAGAAAAACAATTTGTCGTCACTTGTAACCTTCTATTTTTGTTAGCCCTTCTTGACGTCGAGGTCCAGTTACGCCACTGTATAGTTCACACTATATCAGCTGTTGTACCATACAGGAAAATAAATAAATAAATAAATAAATAAATAAATATGTCATCATTCTCAGTTCGTATTACGCTTTGATCGTTTGTCTGCCCATGCGCAGATTGCATCTCTTAACTGGAGGTGTAATCTGCGCATGAGCAGACAAACGATCAAAGCGTAATACAAACTGAGAATGATAACAGATATTAAAGTGATGTTTGTCTGCTCATGCGCAGATTGAATCTCCTAACTGGAGTGTTGTCCTGTATGGAGCTGGTAGTCCAGGGCCATTGTCCAGGGGCGGTCCAGGGGTCCCTTGTCCTATAACCATCCGTACCACGTATACAGTATTTATGCAGCTCTAGCCAGCTAGCTGTTTAAGTACACAGGCACAGCCTGTGAGATTCTCATATTTCTGTAGGTTTCAGAAAGGATGTTTCGCTTCCTGTTTTTGTTATAAAGCTATCCCATCTTCTTGGATTTTAGTTTCACTTTCTATGCTATGCGTGTGTAACATCGTTTGATTTAAATATTGATGTATTGATTTCATTTCATTTCAACTCTAAATCTTATCATTGCCCTTGATAGACATGTAAAACATGTATTACATTGAATAGTTATGGGGCCTGTGTTAGATAAAGAATTAATGAGAGATATTACCCTTTTGTTTGAAGAAAAAAGTGTATTTTATTGTTTTATGAACATTGGATCAAATCTGGTCATAATATTACATTGACAGGAATCTTTTACAGCTATTTATTAATTCGTTTTTAAAGACTTTTTTCCTCTCTAAAACTATGAATCTTTACTTAAAGGGGTATAACAGGGAGTTGTAGCAACCGTAAACAGGAATTATTAGGAAATCTAAATTTCATGTTTCTTTACTTATTTTTCAAATGCCGAGAAAACCATGGATTGAATAAAACTTGTGTTTGCTTATGGCTTGTTGTATACATACATGTATTATATTTTTTAATTATCCAAGTGATGTAACTTTAATGGTACATTGCTCAAATACAACAGTTTTGGGAAGTCCGACATATTTAGCAGGCTCAATGTGATGTTTTACAACCTTTTTTAAGCTCAAATCTTATCAATCAGATAATCAAAACGATGAATTATAAAGTATCAATATTTCATATATCTTTTTACAGGAATTTCTTAGCAAAATGGCATATTTTAGGTGCGAATTTATTTAGACATCACAGACCTCTACAATGCATACATGTATAAGTTAGAGCTGTGCATTGTTTCATTGTTAATACATTATGTTGCAATTATTTTGTATTTGTGTGAATAACAGATAAAGCATTCCAATCCACTTTAAGGGACATTGCCATACATGATATAAATGTAAAGCTGTAGCCCCAATTATTAATTTCTATGTTAGATTGTGATGCTTGAATAATGTAAAACTAATGGATCCATGTTTTCATTTTTCGGTGTCGGACATGTATTTTTCAGGGTTTGTTCTGAGGCCTTGATCTAAAGTGCAAATGTATATTTAAAATGCAAATGGACGAAGTAGTTTGTGGGTATTGGTGTCAGGTCGATTTGAACGTAACATTCATAATTAAGTAAAGGAAAGAATAATGGTGTTTACGTGGATGTCAAGTCAGTGGAGAGATCGAATAAGAGGGCCTGAAAAATAACTGTGTAATATCAGTGAAAGATATTATGGTGTTCTCAGAGATGTAATGTTTGGTGTCAAGTTTTAAGGCCTATAAGCCAGTTCGGGGTTAGCGCATGGTACAAATGACCCCAAATATCCACAGATATTTTAGACATGGAGGGTCCCTTATGTGCACTTCAGAAAAATAACTCTGGTAGTGATAGAGGTAGTGATAGAGGTGCCTCATGAATAGCTTTTGTTTCCCCCTTTAAAAAGAATACTTCCACTTGGATATCATGGAATGCACCATTAGTGCATAATTGAATAATGATTACATGACATTCATGAGCACATATCGAATATTAGTGTCAGTGGGTTTTAGAATTTTGGTACAGATGACCTTTATCTGCTCATGCTCAGATTGCATCCCCGAAGTGGCTTATTGGAAGTCTTTTATATAGAGATGGGTATAATTTTGGAACACATTATCACAGGATAAAATCTGGGTAAGCCCCAGAGGTATACCCCATTTCACTATACACTATACAAAAACAAAATATTCATGTTAATGTCTTGAATTTGATAACAGCTTCACTCAAAAGAGATAATGAATTATTAATGCTAGCATTGTAGATTTACTCTATATGTATGCACTTTACGATAATATCTGTAAAATATCAACATACTTGCATTTGCCAATACAAAAAAAGAAAAAAAAAAGGAATTACAAAACTTTACTTTGAGAAAGAATTTTAAAAGGTCCATCCAAATATGTATGGTCCAAATAACAACAAAATATGAATATTCACTATGAGTGAAATTTAGTAAAATGCTAATGACTCAGTCCCACATGAAGAAGTTGATGTATAGCACCGTGGTTTGATTTCTACAAGTCCCAAGGTTAAACATCACAGTAATGCATTGAATTTGTAAAATACCATATTACCCTTTTAACTCATTACTACAACAAAAATACGCTGATACGGGAAATCTGAGCAAACGTGAAAATCCCGATGAGATGATTAAGTCGTCGTTCCTTTGGTTCAGTCGCTTGTTTGTCTATACAATTTTAACTTGTTTCTCTTTGCATGTCATGTCACATATTTTAGCTATTATAGATACCATGTTTTCTATCCAGGTATATACTATATGTTAACCCATTCCCCACGGGATCCGTGTCATCCCTGTATTAAGCCTATATAGCAATGAGATAATCCATAGTCATTGGGTTAATGACTTGTGATGTAAACTCTGTTTTCCTCTAATATTCAAAATAGGTATATGTACACAATTTAACTTTGTGAGTCCATAGGAAATTATATAACATTGTAACGATTCTACTGTATTCTTGATTAATATAATCATATTTAATGCATTTTTTTTTTGGAAAAAAAATAATCACATCTTATGTCTCCATTATTTTTGAAGCCCGGTGAATGAATTAATAATTTGCGCTTTCTTCTTAAAAGGTAAGTTGTTTTCAATGTGGTCTTGTTTGGTTTGTATACTGTGTCGTAACGGCTAGAGGGCATGAGACTGAGAGCTCATTAGACGGACAGGCCACGAGACTAACAATGTCGGTCTCGCTTGTATTCACATGTCAATAAGTTTCGCCTACTTTGTTGCATCCGCGTACTTGAAGGTTACCTGAATGACAAGCATCGACACAGTATACGAGCACACGCACATATCTGATTATTGAGTGATCAGTCTACAAACACAAGAGATCTTCTAATTTTCAGGGAATCAAATATCGATAAATAATTTTCTTTCACAATTTTTCAGTTGAATAATAGTCATTAGTAATAGTATATTAAATTTACACATAGGTAATATATGTAAGGAGACAAACAAATATGTTTTTTCAATTAATTATTCATCATTTGGAAACATTTGCGTAAAATTCAAATTGACAAGAAAAAGTAGTTCTGCTTCTGGGCTTTTCCGCTCATTAGGCAAGGTAATTTATTCATGAAATTGACCAGAATTCCATGCAGCAAATCGAAAGCCAGAATAGAAAGGTCAAAGCTGGAACTTGTATTCTTTTAAGAAACCATTTAACTGGTTAATTTCCGCCATCACAAACACTTTTAAACAATCACCAAAGAAACTCTTGTCAACGTGCATGGACGTACTTTCCCATAGAAACGTGTGTAAATATGGTGTTTCGGCTTGTGTTTAACATGAATAAACAGGCCGTTTTGAAACAAAATGGGCCAGAATTCTACAAAAAAGCAGTCATAGTTTCATGTACAGCAGAGCCTTTGGGTTTTCTATTATATTTCCCTTTTAACTGAATTAAACCAGTGTAAACTAAAAAAGATAAAATGGTTTTAAAAGTTGAGATTTATGGATTTTCGTGATTAATGGTTCTATGGTGGAAATTTGTGGTGGGGTGATGCGCGCGCGCGGAAAGTTAAACTCGGAACGCGTAACGCGCGTTACGCGTTAAGGGGTACAAAAATGCTGATTTTCAAAAGGGGTGCTTTTGACTAATCTGGCCGAACGCGTTTAGGGGGTATATTTTTCACTTTGGCACTACCACCCTGGGGTTATTTTGTTATTTTATGTTACTGCAACCTCGCGTGTAAATGAATAACTCACGAATTAAATAATATTTCTGAGTTTAAATATTTAAGAAAACATGATATTGAAACGTCGAGATTCATTACGAATAGGGTTATGTGTATTACTCTTTTACCAATTACATCGTGAGATGATTCAGTGTATCTGAATAGACGAAGACAAAGAGAGTTCGAATTGTGCTTTTTGTTTCGCCTACAGCTGACATCATCGCTCTAGGATGAGAGGAGGAGGGGGAGGGGCTGGAAGTCACGAAAGGTCTAAATTGAAATATCCATAATCACTGATGGCTTAATTGTAATTATGTAGGCTACAAGGCATCTAGTACAGTCGAATGATATTTCTGATCGCTTTCCCATATTAATTTATAGGGTAGGGATTTGTGACCATGTGATGACGTATGTGATGACGTTGATTCGTACGTTTGACAGATGGAATTATTTTACGTTTGCATTACGATACAGTTTGCATTACAATACATAGAGGTGTTGTGGATCAGTGGATATGTCCCCGGACTGTGAACCACGAGGTCCGGGGTTCGAATCCCACCGCAGCACTGCAGGTGTTAAATGGGTACCCGATAGGATGCGAAAGTTAATGTCGTTTGTTAGCAATGTGAGCGTCACTGTAATGCCCATTGCTTGAATACTCCCCAGGAACGGAGAATGTGCATACATTGTGTGCGGGCATGCCAGAATCCGATGACCGGGGTAATAATATATCTGTAAAGCGCTTAGAGACATCACCGATGTAGTAGGCGCTATATAAAAGCGGAATATATTATAACGGAGATTGAGGGATAAAGTTCGAATTTTGGAGGTTCTGTGCAATACGGTATGCCACTTAGATTTTAAAAGGGGGGCTTGAGCCTGTTTTGCCCCTCCCTCCCCACATCCGCCAGAGTTTATTTGTTGTAAAATGTGGATAAAATAATTATTGAACTCGGTAGATCGATTGTGCGGTAGTGAGGAGAACCATTTGTCAGAATAATTCCCCGTTTCGTCATACTTTTAAACAAAATCAAATAAAATTCTAGCGCAAAGATTTTTGAAAAATCATCATAAAAATAGGGCAATTTCTATAGCATTGTCTATCACCTATTGAAATGTGCGAACATTACGATGACACATTACGTAATCCGAACATGATTTCTGTGGAATGGGATAATTACCCTTGAGTTGATTTCTCGAAAATGTTTGCGATCGTGTTTAGGAAATTCACTGTTTGGGAAGTCATAATTTAGGGATTCCTTCGTTTTGGAGTTTAAATTCACACTAAAAACAGGAGAATCCACTTTCAAAAGAGTATATCAACCACTATTTTGTAATGGATTCAACTCCAAGAAGTGATCTCTAATATGACTCCTAAAAATGTGGATTTCCTGTCCTCTTCATTAAGAGAGAACGGGTAACAATCTCAATCAATGAAACTAAGAATCTACTATCAATTGTTTATTCATGACAAGTATATAGAACCATGATAGAAGACAGAATATAATTCAACATTAGAAATGAACAATTCCCTTCCTTTTCAAATTCTAAAGGGAAAATCCAATGTCCATGGAGGAACGACTTTCTTTTCCTAAAGTGAGCGAAAAACATGAAAACGTAAAAATGTAGGCCGACTTAAAACAATCACCCGTCTAATTAGCAGCTAAAGAAAGTACGCTTAGTAATGCCAGGAGTTTAAAAATGAACTCATTTTTTCACATCCATGCATATTTTGATGATGGGAGACCGAGTGAAGACCCAGGGTGCCCCCTCCCTAAACACAACCAACACCCCTCCCTCCAGGGATGTTGGTTTCTATACGTCATTACATGTATGGCTTGATCTCTTTCCGTATAGATCAGTGATCTTGTTGAGTGGTTGAGCGCCATCTAGTGACAATTTCTCTACAATTATTTTACCATTGCATTACTTTGCTTTTGCATGCAGCAGCCTGTATAAATATTGTATAATAGAATATTGTCAAAGAAATAAACATTCCCAACAATATCATGTGTGTATATGTGTGTGTGTGAGAGAGAAAAAAGAAGGTGGAGAGAGAGAGACTCACTCTCTCTCTCTCTCACTGACTTTCTCTTTCTCTCTCCTCTCCGCTCTTCTGGACACCGCCCCTTCCTTTTCTCTCTTTTTAGTAGTATTTTCTCGATCTTTTTTTCTGTATTATCTGCTTCTGTTTCCTCTCTGAGTCTCTTTTTGTATTCTCTCAAGTTCCTTCTCTCCGTATACCTTCCTCTCTCTTCTTTTCTCCCCATTCTCCTTAACTATCTGCATTGCTATTTTCACTCCGATTGTCTGTCCCCCCCCCCTCTCTCTCTCTGTCTTGATAAATCTCTCTCTCTCTCCCTGTCTTGATAAACCTCTCTCTCTCTCTCTGTCTTGATAAATCTCTCTCTATCTGTGTCTTGATAAACCTCTCTCTCTCTCTCTCTGTCTTGATAAATCTCTCTCTCTCTCAGTCTTGATAAATCTCTCTCTCTCTCTCTCTCTTGATAAATCTCTCCCCCTCTCTGTCTTGATAAATCTCTCTCTCTCTCTCTGTATTGATAAATCTCTCCCCCTCTCTGTCTTGATAAATCTCTCTCTCTCTCTCTCTGTATTGATAAATCTCTCCCCCTCTCTGTCTTGATAAATCTCTCTCTCTCTCTCTGTCTTGATAAATACTTCTCTCTCTGTGTCTTGATAAACCTCTCTCTCTATGTCTTGATAAATCTCTCTCTCTCCTTCTCTCTCTCTGTATATAATGTCTTCCAGCTCTTTTCTCACTCTCTACTCTATTTTTCCTCTTCTTTGAACCCTCTTTAATATTATGTTCTCCATCGCTTTATCTGTATTATTTGCCTCTATTTCACTCTTAGTTTATTTTTGTATTCTCTCTCTCTCTCTCTATCATGTTCTCGATCTCTCCTCGCCTTCCACTCCCCGTCACCCGCCCATCCCTCTCTCTCTCTCTTGATTTCCCGCCCCGAATCCTCCCCTCCCCTCTCTATCTCTCTCTCTCTCTCTCTCGTTCGCTTACTCAACACGCCACACTGTCAGAGATGTTCATATTTGACAATATTTTATTATGCAATGTTTAGATTAAACATTGTATGTTAGAATATTGTCAAATAAATGAACATAAACGAGTATCGATTGAATTATTTTACTTTTTAAATGGATTCCACTGTCTTAAGCGTGAATTTCATTCCAAAACGAAGGAATTCCAAATAAGACTCCCTAAATTTTCTAACACAAGGGCAATTCCATGACCCTATTCCACATGTTCGTTTTAGGTAATTTGTCATCGTAATGTTTGCACATTTCAATAGGTGATGGACAAGACTCATTGCCCCATAGAGGTTCATTTTTTTTTTAATGTCGTTCCGATATACAACGTAGTTGACTTTGATTTGGTTTGGTTTAAACACATAATGACAAAACGGGGAATTGTCCAGATTAGTGGTTCTCCTCACTATCGCAGCCGCACAACCAATCTGACAGGGATCAATAACTATTCCACATTTTCCAACAAACAAACGCAGGCGGGATGCGGGGGGGGGGGGGGGGGGGGGGGGAGGGGGGAGGTACGAGTCCCCATTTTGAAACCGAAGTAGCATACCTTAAGTACACGGTCCAAAAATGTGCCACCTTTCAATTTTCCACCCAAAAGCATTGTGAAACTGTGATTGAGTTTTCTTTAGTTAGAAATGTGTTAGAATTGTGCAACCCTCATTTAAAACCCTGGATCGCGCTCCCTGATAATGACAACATCGATATCCCGCTCTCATTTGCTATGTTGAGCAAAAATAATTATCGAATACAGAATCACTAACTATATATTTTTATTTTAAATTTTTATTATTTGTTTGTTTCCTTCTCAGGCCATCGGAATGACAATTAGTTTTTGGAATCCACCCTTCCCCTCCCCATAATATTTGCGGCGACATAAGTCCAGACTTTCTGCAAACTTCAGGGGAAAAACAATGGTCTTTTTGTGTAATTGTCATTCATGGAAGCAAACTTCAACAAATCAATCAAATTCCTTTGGATTATTATACAATTCTATTGACTATAAGATTTTTAAAAGAGTCTTGTCGATAAGAATTTTTGGATCTAATCATCTACAAACTCTTCAGAAAAAAATACATGTAAAAGCTTTTAAATTGATTTTAGATTATTTGTAATCTACTGTCTCATTTCCTGTGAGTCTTATATGGGTTTATAGTTGAAATCGGTCATGCGGAGTACTGTGGGATATCTATGGAGGCTCTTGGCGAGAGGTCCCGGGTTCGATCCTCACCTGATGCTGAAATCCTTAGAGAAGGTGTTTTACCCACATTGACCCTCTCGACCCAGGTGTATTAAATGGGTACCTGACAATACTGGTGTAATAATATTTGCAGGGCCCACAGGAAGAGAAATAATATGGCTACTTGTTGGAGGGAGGGGAGGGGCTTACGTTCAAAGATTTTCTTTTAATTATTATTACTATTATTTTCATTGTTATATTTGCTATCATTATCATTATTATCAACATGGTTATTATTATTATTATGATCAGAAGTAGTATTATCATTTATTATTGTTATTATTATTATCATTATCATTAGTAGTAGTAGTAGTAGTAGTAGTAGTATTGTTATCATTATTACTATTACAATTATTATAAAACACTTACTGCAGCAAAGAGTGGCCAAAACTGCGGTAAGTGACTAAATTTACGATAATAATTTAAGATCCACTGCATAAAGCAGCCAGCGGTAAAATGTAGTGGTATCTCATCAAAAATGTACGGTAACTTTGCAACCCTCCTGACCCTCGCAGTAACCAACGATAACATACACCAATGAATACATGCACTCATTACATAATGAATATTGTTTCTGACATTTATTTGTGCTTTTATTTTTAAGGAGGGCATGTTGATCAGTACAAAATTCTGCGTACAAAAAGCGGGGCTAGATCTACATGGTAAAGCCGGGGTAATAGTATGACTGGGGGGCCCTCAGGGAGAACAGTATACATAATACTGGTGAGGCTATCCTGGGTAAAGAAGACATATTATTATTATTATTATTATTATTATTATTATTATTATTATTACTATTATTATTATTATTATTACTATTACTATTATTATTATTATTATTATAACAGGAAGCCGAGTTGATAATTGTTTCTGGGCTGTCCATGTACCCCTGCTTTTTGTATTCAGTCTTGTTCACAAACATGACAAAGAGAGTAAAATAATGCAGAAACATCAGTAGCATTGTTAGTAGACGTACATGAAAATGCTTGTATGAAACTACATGACTGGATTTCTTCTTTTAATTCTAGAAAAGTGCTAATTATATGTCGCAAGTGTACAGTGCCGCAAATGTAGTGTCGCAAATGACATTCTTAAGTGTGCTTGTAATATCTTGTTCAATTCTCCTGAGTAATTTATCCATGAAGTCTGACCAGTAGGCCTACCATTGTGTCGTCATCGGCACAGTACTGCATCGATCAGCAAAACAGTCTGCATGGTCGACCATGGCGACGCATATTTAAAAAGAAAGTTATATCAATCTGAAAGAATGTAGTTTTTATTTTCATCTATATACATAACAACACTTAATAAATGGAATACAACGTATACCGAATGATGGAAAGTCGTCAGGGCAATCAAAATATAAAACCCATGTATAAGTGCTCTCTTAAGGCTCGTTCAAATATGACACGGGAAACTAGCGGTTACGTAAATGGCAAGTGGAGATGAATAAAAATGTAGCTGCATGTAACACAGGTACTATTCACTTAAATGTGTGTCTTATAGGGTACAGACAAGTGATGCGCATTTCATTCAATGTCGCTATACAAAAAACACCGCCATAAACCAGCATACTTGTATGTAAAGAAGTCTTTAGGTTGCAGCTTTAAGCCATGCATAATTACTATCATGCAAATCATAACAATTCAATCAAATAATACATTCATATAGATAATGCAATCGTATTCGTTGTTTGAAGAATTTACGATGATTTTATTTATTATGTATAAAATAAATTATTCACTTTTTATTATAATAATTTGGAGAGGTGGCAAGACCTCCTAAAACTTAATTTCATGCTGTTGAGTATTGTGTAGATAATGGCACTGAAATGAAAAATCAAAGGGAAATTATGTTACCATGACATATTTCAATATATTCCTATATAAGAAATTATTGATATAACTTTCACGTTGTTAATATGCCATTTTTAAAAGAAATCATAGGTAATGTTCCTGTATTATTTTATTTTTCCTCATAATTCTAAGCTTGTTTGTTGAATAAATCCCAAAGGATAATCCTTGCCACTTATTTATTATTATCATAGAGCACGGTTTATACTGTCCACCCTTGTAATACGACTATAATGTGTGGAATTCATTGCTATAATAATCTTTGTCGGGGCTCCATATTATTTTTATTCATTTATTTATTCATTTTTGATTATTCTATTTATCTATTTACTGCATTTTGTTTATGTTAATTGTTTTCTTTATTTATTAATTTTCCCCTTCTTTCTTTTAAGAGAGAGAGAGAGGGGGGGGGGGGGGGTTGGACGGTGTCTGGACTGGAATGTTTGAGGTGTCATTGCAAAGGATCCCTATTCTGTGTAAACCCGACCGTTCTTTGTGACTAGACCTCGCTCAGGGCAGAGGAAGTAAATTTTAAGCGCAAATAAAAAAAAAAAAAGGGGGGGGGGGGTTGTTCCTAATATTTCGTGAGTAAATGTTCCGTTTACTTCAAATAGAAATAAACATGATAAATCAATGGTAAATACGTAATGGACCATTATACATGTATCTATTTATTTATTTACAGTAGACTACATTAATTCATTCAGATCTGCTCACTATTCATGTCTGAATAGTAGACCCCCTATTTCTGAATAGATCTCAGGTATAACCTTTCATTATTTTGTTCCATTAATCTATTTCTCTTTGAAATGTGCTTTCCATTCATCATTAATAATAGTTCACAAAAAAAGAAAAGAAAAGAGAGGGCAGTGCTTTACCTTCCAACATCACATTTCGAAAAGAACTGTATCAGCAAAGATCCTTCAAAAAGTGTAGAGGTTACGTCATATTAAAAAGGTCATCCTTTGGGTAATTGGGTAGTCATGGTAGAGTGTCTGATGGTGTGTAGATGTACCATCTTAGTGAGAAAGGATTCATAAATGAGGGGAACAGCATTCAAATAAATCACTAAAATTTAAAGAAAATTACACCCTCCTTTGAAGAATATTATATAGATAAAAATAACATAAAATACTACTACTAATAATAATAAAAGCACAGTAAATAAATCAATAAATAAATAAATACATGAATAAATAAATAAATAAATAAATAAATAAAAATTAAATGAAATAACAATAACTAAATAGATAAATAAATAAACGGGAGAGAGGACTCGTCTTCTATGATATTATGTTACCAAATTACCACTGCAGTTCTTACCAAAACGAGAATAAGACTGCCATTGGTGGCTATCTATTGTTAGCTAATTCATTTAAAAAAAAATGATCAAAAGTTTCCCAGGCTAGGCTACATGAAATGAAAAAAGTTTGGATATTCTTTGACTTACTTTGGCTGTGATTGAACACATTTCAAGCAAATCGGCCGTTGATTCGCCGCCGGAGCTCTGGCGTCAGAGTGCAGTAATGTTGCCGATTACCTACACTGTTAGAACGTTGATTAAAATTTTTAATCATGTTGGTTAAAATTTTAATCAACCGAGGGTTACCAGGTGAACCACACATTTGTAGGTTAAAACTTTAATCAACGGCCTGTTGATTAAAGTTTAACCTGTGGTCGATTAAAAGTTTTAATCATTTGTTGGTTAATCGTATTTTGCTCAACGTTGGTTAAATTGGTGTTGATTAAACTAAAACATATTGTTGGTTAAATGTTTAACCATTTGTTGGTTAGTTTTATTTTGTTGGTTAAATGTTTAACCATTTGTTGGTTAATCATATTTTGCTCAACATTGGTTAAAATGGTGTTGATTTAACTTAAACAAATTGTTGGTTAAATGTTTAACCATTTGTTGGTTAGATTTATTTGATGAGAAACTCCCCGGAGAAACTCTTTTCATATCTGTAATTGTTGTCTAGCTAGCCTTATAACGAAATAGATCTACTCAGTGATCTACTTTCAGCGGTTTGGTAAGTTCGACCTTCTCAGACCTGGACTAGACTTGACTAAGGCAGGCCCACCGGTAGACTACGCCTACGCCTACATTGGTGCTTATATCTTTTTCTCAAAAAACTGTTCTAGTTTTGACAGTGTTTGTCATATTGCCCTGTCCGCGAAATATGGACATGCGCGAAGTTGAACACACCGCCATACCGCCGACGCCGCCTCCTCGCTACCATAGGCGCAGTCAGTAAATCTACCGGTGGGCCTGGCTTAGCCAGGTCTAGTCCAGATCGAGCAGGTCGAACCTGCTCCCAAGCCGTTTAAATTAGAAAGAAAGAGCACACTGTAGATCTATTTCTTCCCAAGATTAAGCTGGACAACAATCACATATATGAATAATAGTTTCTCACCTTCAAACACGCCGACAAACTCTTTGAAAGTCCCCACTCATTCAGCGACTTGAATGACAATGCCTTCCATTTTTATCGCAAACAATTTCTGTGATAGATTTGTGCGCAACGAATTTGTTCCAAATCCATATGCGCATGCGCTGTTCGGTCACGCGATTGGTATTTTAATCAACTTTGATCAAACTTTTAACCAACAAAAAGATAAAGTGTCTTGACAGTTAGCGCTATCAGTTTGGCGGGAAAGCAGAGAACACTGTTTTTAATCAACACTGTTTTTAATCAAGAATAAAAACAATAATTTTAATCAACAATATTTTTAACCCACGCAAGATTAAAAGTCATTTTTAACCAACATTCATTTTATAACCAATGTTGAGCGATTTTTAATCAACATTTTTTTAATCCGTAGTTTTTTAATACATGTTTTAACAGTGTAGCGCATTGATTGCTCAGCTACTAATTACACCAGCTGACGAGCATGATACCTTCTCATCCATATGGCATCGGTAACTTCTATTTAACACTATTCACATCTCTTATGTTATTAAAATTATATCATACAGATAATCTAAAACGTACAACTACGTTTATTTTACTTGAATGACACCTACAAAGTAGAAGATTTTACAGAATCATTCAAATTACGACCCGAAATGATTTTGTCGTGACACTGTTCTAAACGTCGAAACCGCCCGAAGCTCCGGGTGGATAACTGGGCACTTGCCTATATCTTGAATCTTCAACAAAAACTTCGACGATTGTTGTTCGACATTGTTATGACTGATGCTTTTTTACTACTTAATTTTATATAATTCCCGAAAAGAAACAATTGTAATAATCAGAGCAATACTTGTTTTTATACTGGCTAGAATATTATTTATACAAAAATAACGATGTATGTTAACTATAGGGATTTACTTCGAACATTACTTTCTAGAGACTTTCCGTGGGCAATAAATCTCGTCCGCGAAGATTGAAATAATAATTGATTATTTAGAGGTTTTATGGAATGGATCTAAGTGATTATGGTAGGATAACATAGAAGCGAGGTGAAATCATTGTAACTCCTATTGAAACTATTATGGTAAGATCAGAGTATTATGTGACAGGTTTTGTTTTTAACTTTACCTCCTTGTATACCTGTTAATCTTAACCCCATGACTATTGTAGTATCTCAATCCCATAGGATTAATACAGGGACCATCCGGTTACCGTAGGCAAAGGGTTCAACTAGGTTTCTATTTGTTGTTTGTATAAACTAAATAAAAATAAATAAACAATAAAGGTATTCTCCTTGGTTGATATCACAAATCGTGACTCGGATTGGCAAATTTTAGTGAGGATCTCAATTTGGAAAACTCATAGCACTCGTACAGTTCTTTTGAAATTTACATCAAGTTGTCCGTAATCACTTTGATTTCCACCCAGAATAGGTTTCTCTGTAGCTGTGGGTCGAATTACATTTAGAATTGTGTCAATTCCAAAGCTGGGTGCGTTTGTAGCTCAGTTGTATAGCCGGGATTAGCGTTTTGAAACAGATATAAACACAGTTTTTAAACGTTGATTTATGGTACCCTATTAATATCTCCTTTCTCAACACAAATAGGGCTCTGCCTCTTTGGGAGTTCTATAACTGTGTTTTAAAATCCGTGAGAAACGCTAGATAACAGCTGTACTCTGACTGCCCAACGGTATGACCCTTGCACGCCGACGGCTGCCCGTACAACAATGTCAGTGTTCCGCATGGAGATAGTATGTGTGATTATGTTTTACACTTGTGTACACGCTGTACTATACAACTTGCCGTTGTCGGAGTACTGTCCCGGTATCTACATTAGTCTTCACCTCTCACTTGTTTAATGTTTAACTTCCGTAGGAAAAGACTTCACAGCAGCTTAGTTGTATTAGTACCTTGTTGAGTATCATCTAATATCAAAGAAATGTGACGAATAGTTTTTGAGGGTTTACCAAAACTGTACAATACATGTAAGGTAAATACTAATACGTCCTGATGAATAATTCCTCATTCTCTTCATCTAGTTACAACGACAATACGATCAAAACCGAAAGTGAACATTTAACTGAATATTCAAAGCATTAATTAAAAAAAAATAAATTGAGAAAATGTCGGAAAGAAAAAAAGCCTTCAAGTAAAATTTGCAAACAGATCCTAGTTTAAAACTTTGGGTTGATAACAATCTAAAGTGTCAAATTTGCTTTTACTGCTGGTAAATTATAAACCTGGTAAATGTTAAACTCACCTAACATTATGTCACATCATGTTTCAACATGATGTGACATAATGTTAGGTGAGTTTAAGAAGATGATAAATGAGAAGGGAAAGCGGGTGAAACAGAGGAGAGAGAGACTAGAGAAAGAGGAATTAATGAGAGAGTGAGAGGAGGAGGATTGAGTGAGGAGTATTTGTAGCAATTTTCCTATAGATAAAATTAATGTGAACTGAAAATGCCTAAATCTATTATCTATTGAAGATTTATTTATCAAGGTAGAACGAGACGGTACACCGTCGCTTGGTCTACCACCACTTGGTCTAATTATCAGTTCGTCGAACTCCACGTGGTCTAACTTCATTTTGTCTACAACCAGTTTGTCTACTTATCATTTCGTCTAATTTCCATTTGGCCTAATAACCAATTCGTCTAATACCCAGTTTGGCTAACCCCAAATAGTCTAAAACCCATTTGGGCTAATTTTCACTTCGGCTAATTTTCACTTCGTCTATTTCCAAATAGTCTAACAGTCATTTTGTCTACAAGCCACATAGTCTAATATCCATTTGGGCTATTTATCATTTAGTCTAACTGTCATATGGTCTAATGACCATTTGGTCTAATGTCCAATTAGTCTAATAACCAGTTAGGCTACTTATCATTTGGTCTAATTTTCATATAGTCTAATGACCATTTGGTCTAATTACTATTTATTGTTCTGGCCATTTAGTAGCAAGTTGAGAACTTTAAAAAAATGAAACTTCAAAGAAGTCATCTACGTAAATGTGCATTAAAAGAGTTATTCACCTTGTTGCTGCTTATATCAAGATCAATCAATATCCCTACATTTTATATATTGATTATTTAATTTATGAAAATCAAGTATTTAGTATTATTTGTTAGTAGGCCTAATTAAAACATTCTCCTTTTGCTTTCATGAAGAACCTGATTTTGTATTGCACTTCAAATTATGTTTGTTGGTTTGATAATCTGTTATTCATGTTTTTTATTTGATATCCGATGTACAAATGTTTGTGCAAGTAGTCAATAAAAGCTAGGGGCGGTGCCAGGGTATCTTCATAGGAGGGGCAAGACGACCCACAGACTTGGGGTTTCAACGAACTGGGTGTCCTTTTTTGGAAAAGGGGGAACTTAATTATAAAGGGTGAGGACAAGAATGGAAAATGGCGTTTTCATAGGTTGCTGTACCCCAACATTGTATTTAACACACATTACATTTTAAGGATATATTTTCTAATCTTTGCATACTATGCAATTTTGCTCTACTCCTAATTTGCAAGCAATATTAAGCGACCAAAAATACTATGTTCTTGTTGAGTATGCAATTATCATTATTTTCATTATTATTATTATTAATATTATTATTTGTTCATCTAAAACGTAAATTAACTCGCTCGTTGGCAGGGGGCCGCAATGCCTCCCCCTCCCCCTCACCTTTCAAAGCACCTTTTGGGTAGGCCTACTGTGTCCCCAGCTCTCGCTAAGTTCCTGCTTAAAGGTGTCACACTGTTGTCATATCAAGAGCTAAATATTCTGCCATTAAGCTTCTCCGATTCTTTTGAGCTATGCAAACTGCTATTTTCAGGGGCGGCTCTGGGGGGGGGGGGAGGGGGCGGTTGCCCCCTATGATTTTTCAAGTGCCCAAAGAGAGAGATATATAGAGAGAGAGAGCGAGAGAGGGGGAAGAAAAACGAAAAAGGAGAAGAAGAAAGAAGAGTATGCAATTATTAATATTATGATTATTATCATTATTATTATTATTATTATCATTATTATCATTATTATTATTATTATTATTTGTTCATCTAAAACGTAAATTAACTCGCTCGTTGGCAGGGGGGGGGGGGCGCAATGCCCCCCCCCCCCCCCCCCCCCCCCCCCCCCCCCATCCTCACCTTTCCAAGCACCCCACAAGTCTCCTGCTACCCACAGAAATGCCGCTTTTTATACTTGTTCACTGCCTTCTTTTTCTCCTTTTAAGGCAGTGGCGTATCTATTTTTTTTTTTTACCCTTCCACAAGGTTCCTTTATTCATCATTAACATGACAATTTTTACAAAAGATCTTAAATATATATTTTTTTCCATGATTTATCAGCGTATAAGCGTATACCATTATATAACAAAATATGCAGCCGCACAGCGGTGTATTGGATAGTTTGACAAAATATACGTTGTGTGCAATAATATATTAGGTACAAAACAGGCAAAGAGAACATAATTTTATATAGACTCTCAGAAACATTTGAAGAAATGCTTTAAGATTTATCTTTGATATAATACTT
Source organism: Heliocidaris erythrogramma (assembly GCA_025617745.1). Taxonomy (NCBI): domain Eukaryota; kingdom Metazoa; phylum Echinodermata; class Echinoidea; order Camarodonta; family Echinometridae; genus Heliocidaris; species Heliocidaris erythrogramma. Next base: position 59,097,602 of record CM046863.1, on the reverse strand, counting down.
TTCCATATCATAATATATTTTAATAGCTGCCAAAACTTTTTCAAACCTTGGTAACTGACTTTTACATTTAGCTCAAAATATTCTCTTTTTCTTACAGGGCTAGGGTTGGCCAAAAATGACGCATAGTGTTGTTGGTAGGTGCGTAGACGAAAAGGGAATAACCCAACAGGCAATTAGCCTTAGGGATAATTAGACAAAGTGATGTTTAGACAAATTGGAATTTAGACCAACTGACAATTAGACTAAATGGAAAATGGACTAAATGAAAATTAGACCAACTGCACATTAGACCATATAAATGCCATGTAGACCAAATGGAAACTAGATGAAGTGGATTTTAGACGAAATGCCTGTAGACCAACTAGTTTTAGACTGACTGGGAATTAGACAAACTGACATCAGACGAACTGGTTGTAGACCAAGTGACAACAAAATAACGTAGACCAAATGGTAATTAGACCAAATGATAATTAGACCAAGTGATAAATTGCCCAAGTGGTTATTATACCTTCTGGTTATTAGACCAAGTGCAAATTAGACCAAATGAAGAGTGGACCAAAAGGGTGTAGCCCGAATGAAGGTAGCCCATCTGGAAATTAGAACAAGTGGTTTTAGCCCAAGCGTGCATAAACCGTTTTTATTGACTCAACCGGCCTCTTTTTGAAGATTTTTATTTTACAGCTTTGTAGAACAGATTGTGAAGCGCCATAATTGTAAGGAAAAGGTGCGAAACCAAATACTATGTGGACTGGATTGGATTGTATAATGAATTTAGAGCACAACAATTGCCATTGTCATGGTTGTAGAAGCTGAAATTCCGGAGCACCTCTTTGAACACAGAGTCGTGAATAATTTATGGCAATGAATTACAGTTTAGCAGAAATGACAATAAATTGTCACTATTTTTTTTTTAAAATAACATCTAAGCCACCCCCAACCTTTTGTAATTTTCTTCTCCGTGTCAAGTAAATGTACAGTCAATATTTTGTATGCATTGAGGCTGCGTCTTATTATTCCACGGACCACAGGTACAAAGCAAAATGGAGAAAGTCAAGGCTTGTCTTCAACAGAAGCCTTATAGCGACATGATATCAGGATGCTACAACGTTGACAATGCAAATGACCAAGAACCAAAGGTATGTCGCTGGAATATGTCTAACAACACACAAACAGCTTTGCGAACTTTCATGAAATTAATATTTTGTGAAAGGAAATGTTCGTACGAGATATGCAGATTCCTCCCTTGCTATCGCCCTGAGAAAACTGCAAAAATGCTGAAAAGGGGGCTCCCGCTACTTTTCTTTGGCTTAGAACGCAAATGACTTGTCGTCGTGTCATTGAGACACATCATAGCGAAAGCGTCATCGATTATAATTAACAAATAGACAATTATTCAACACTACCTACAAAATAGGGGTGTTGCATTAGCAAGTTCATCGGACCAATCCAATTGAAAAGTAGGGGTTCTGTCAGAAATGTATGGAGGGGCTAGCATTACAAAAAAATAAGAATAATAAAATAATTAGGATAATATCATGTATCCCTGCAAACTATACGTATTGTACAGTTTTACAGTCCATTTTGAAAATACATTCAAATTGATAACCATTCAGGGAGGTATTACAGGGAGATAATCTCAGCTGAGAGCTTTCTATTCATAGTGTCTGGACTTGAACTACATATACATGTATATGCATGTATATATTTCACTTATTACACATGGGTTTTCCTGAATGGAAGCGGTAATTATACAGCAGCGCACATAAAGGACCGTTGCTTGCCCCAGCGAAGTGTAATGCATTATGGGATATGTTATCCACGCGCGCGAGCTCCAGAAAGTTATCGTAGTACATTATGCCTCCATGATCTGACTTTATACCAAGAAATCATGTTTTCGCACTAAATACGAATGTAACCCATATAAAACTGACTGGAAATCGTAAGTTTATAAAACAATGAAGCTGAACATGTATTTAGAAAACTACAATATTTTGGCAATAATTTCACATTTGATGTTAAATGTGATGATACCTGGCGGGCGGCAGATGCCAGGTGTAAGGATAACTCCCCGGGCAGATATAACGGCCTACGGCCGGCTAGGAGTTCAGATCCTTGCGTTTTTAAACACCACTGATAGACCTATACACTGTGTCCCGGAAAAATGAAAACCTGATTTCATGGCATACATGTTCTATCATAATGAATAATTTCCTTGATGAGATATATATATATATATATATATATGTGTATGTATAAAAAGCTCTGCTCTTCTTCTTTCATGTGATGCACAATTTATTATTCACAATAGAAAGTGGTGGTACCCAAATATCATTTGCATGAACAAATTGCAGTTTTTAGGGTAGTAAGCGTAATCATATTGATAAAAAGAAAACATCACATACAAATTCATAATTTTCTCTTGTATATAAGACAGCTCATGCGTAGAAAATCAAATCATTGTATGCTAAAGAACAAGTTACATGAAAGCATGCTTGATTTCTGCCGTAATGAATGGAAAGTTGAATAAGAAGCCATTCAGCTTTTCTGACCAAGCTGCTGGCAAGGGACTTAATGCTTGGGTGAATCTTTACAAACATGGGGAATGAAAAGGAAAATTTACAGATCTTTGGGGACTTGGGGTATAAAAAAGGCTGAAAATGACGGTTACTTGGGGATTCTTATAGATGACACGCCTTACTTCTGCCACATTCTCTTCCGATCTTTTTCTTTTGTTATGTAGTTATTTTCTTTTTATATATTTATTATGTAATATGTATTATGTTACTAAGGGCACCCTCGCCTCAAGCGTTTGCTTTCAGAGGTGTGTCCTCAAACTATGTATGCGCCACATGAATGTATAATATGTCATATTTCTATTAAAGATTCATGTACATTATTTTGCTAATTTACTGATTTGTATGCTTATATTGAAAATATGGCACGAAAAAGAGACATGATAACGAAGCTTTTCGACCTGCACTCATCAGGTTATCACGCAGGTATATAACAAATTATATTATTGTGCTTGCGCACAAAGCTATGCCGACGATCAATTCTCAATTATATCCCGGCCAGAAGCTCAGCGCATATACGCTTTCTGGAAGCCGCCTACATTTAATCGCAAAAGGAGTTCGTCCAAGCTTTGCGATTGTTCTGAAATTACGGCGTCTGGGTTGCGTCCGGGTTCATGGAGTATAATATAGTTGATTTCAAGTAATCTTTTATATACCTGCGTGATAACCTGATGAGTGCAGGTCGAAAAGCTTCGTTATCATGTCTCTTTTTCGTGCCATATTGAAATTTTGTAGTACCAAGAAATTATTTATATTGAAAAGTTGGAAATAAATGTGTTGAATTGAATTGATTGAATTGAATTGATTGAATTGATATGGCAATTCTTCTTCGACCAGATCGAAGTTGTTGACATGATCTCCTCCCTCCCTGCTGATATTGCTGCATGATCCCAGAGCGAGCCCATTCCGTTAGATGAACACCCTTTATTATGTGGTCAGATGCATGGTCACGCAACCTAAAAAAGAGGGTTTGCTGCATTTTTATCCTGGACGCGATCCGTTGACTGAAACGCCGCCATTCGTCCAAAGCAACCCCGGGTTTTGCCAAAGGGTGCGTTGACATTTTCTAATTATTTTTATTATAATTATCAGGGGCGGATCCAGGATTTTTGTAAAGGAAGGGGGGGGGGGTAGAAATGCAGGTCTTTCATCAGTGGCGGATCCAGGATTTTGAAAGGGGGGGGGGGGGGGCAACATTAATTCAGGGCTGGATTTTCTAACAAGGGTGGGGGGCACAGAAATGCAGGGTTGTTATCAGGGGCGGATCCAGGCTGTTGTAAAATGGGAGAGGGCTCAGAAATGCAGGTCTGTCATTTTAGGGGGGATCAAGGATTTTGTAAAAAAGGGGGGGGGCACAAAATTGCAGGGCTGCCATCAGGGGCGGGGGGGGGATATAAATGCAGGATCCAGGCTTTTGTAAGGGGGGGGGTGGGACATTAATACAGCGCTGTCATCAGGGGCAGAGCCACAGGATTTTGTAACAAGGGGGGCATCAATGCAGGTCTGTCATCAGGGGCGGATCCAGGGTTAGTAAAAGGGGGAGGGGGTACAGAAATGCAGGTCTGTCATCATGGCGGATCCAGGTTTTTGTAAAGGGAGGGCACAGAAATGCAGGTGTCAGTCAGGAGCGAGCAGGCTGTCAGGAGCCCCCCCCTCCCGGTTTTGCCGAAAGGGTGCGTTTGGACGTTACCTAACATAATTAATGAGATTGTGCGGCTTTACAGATCCCGGCCCGTGGCCCCTCCTTTTGAAAGAAAAGTATCCTTGTGCCCACCCCCCCCCCCCCCCTTTAAAACTATTTGTTGTTGCTTGTCAGAGAATTATGGAGGAACAATGTACCAAATAGAATCTGATGCTCCCAACCCCCCCCCCCCCCCCTCCCCTCCCTCTCCACTGAGCGATTTAAAATACGGATCTCCTTCCAAAGTTGACAGCCCTGCATATCTGTGTGCCCCCCCCCCCCATTTTTTTTACAAAATCTTGGATCCGCTTCTGAATAATTATAATCAGGACTGGATACAGGGGGGGGGGGGGGGCGCAAGAATTGCACCCCCCCCCTTTTGGAAACGTAAACCCAATGGCATACCTTAACTACACAATACAATTGCCTCCTTGTGTAATTTTCCGGCTCTGTGCCCGCCCCTGATGGCAGATCTGCATTTTTGTGCCCCCTTACAAAGTCCTCGATGCGCCCTGATGACAGCCCTGCATTTATTCCCCCCCCCCCCCCCCCACTTTATAAAATCCTGGATCCTGCATATTCCCCCGCCCCTGATGGCAGCCCTGCAATTTTGTGCCCCCCCCCCCCCCTTTACACAATCCTTGATCCGCCCCAAATAATGACAGACCTGCATTTCTGCGCCCTCCCCTTTTACAAAATCCTGGATCCGCCCCTGATGACAGACCGGGGTTTATTCACGCTTGGGCTTAAACCACTTGGTCTAATTTCTAGATGGGCTACCTTCATTCAGGCTAAACCCTTTTGGTCCACTCTTCATTTGGTGTAATTTGCACTTGTTCTAATAACCAGTGGTCTAATAACCACTTGGGCTAATTATTACTTGGTCTAATTACCATTTCGTCTAGTTACAATTTATTTTGCTGTCACTTGGTCTACTACCAGTTCGTCTAATTTCAGTTTTTCTAATTCCCAGTCAGTCTAAAACTAGTTGGTCTCCAGGCATTTCGTCTAAAATCCACTTGGTCTAGTATCCATTTGGTCTACACGGCATTTATATGGTCTAATGTGCTGTTGGTCTAACTTTCATTTAGTCCATTTTCCATTTAGTCTAATTGTCAGTTGGTCTAAATGCCAATTTGTCTAAACATCACTTTGTCTAATTATCATTAAGGCTAATTGCCTGTTGGGCTATTCCCTTTCGTCTACGCACCTACCAAAACACTATACGTCATTTTGTTGACCGTGTAAGAAAAAAAAAGATCAGCTAAATGTAAAAGTCAATTACCAAGGTTTGAAAAAGTTTTGACAGCTATCAGAACATATTATGATATGGAAAAAGTAAATCTTAAAGAAGATAAGTTTCAGCAAATTCACCGGTTGCCCAGGGCGTCATAATACCTATATACGCCACTGCCTTAAAAGAAGAAAGATAAGCAGTGAACAAGTATAAAAATCGACATTTTTGTGGGTACCTGGATACACTTTTTGGGTGCTTGGAGGGGGGGGGGGGCATTGTGCCCCCGCCAAAAAGCGAGTTAATTTACGTTTTAGATGAACAAATAATGATAATAATAATGCTAATAATGATGATAATAATAATAGTTGCATACTCTTCTTTCTTCTTCTTTCTTCTTCTCCTTTTTTCGTTTTTCTTCTCCCTCTCTCTCTCTTTAAGGTCACTTGAAAAATCATAGGTGGCAACCGCCCCTGCCCCTCCCCCTGTAGCGCCGCACCTGAAAATAGCAGTTTGCATAGCTCAAAAGAATCAGAGAAGCTTAATGGCACAATTATTTAGTTCTTGATATGACAACAGTGTGATACCTTTGAGCCGAAACTTAGCAAGAGTTGGGGACACAGTGCCCAAAATTTTAATAATATTGCAGCAATTAAGATATCTCCTGCCCGAAGCTTGCTTGCTACGCTCGCTAGCACTCACTTATTGTAACTCATGGCAGTAACATAAAGTCCTATCTATCTCTGTTATTGAGAGATTATACTTAAATTAAACGCTTTTGCGGCATCTTCGTCATGAAATCAATATAATGCAAGCACCATGCATGACCTTCAACAAGAACATATGTTTGATCGCTCGCTTGCAAGTTAGGAGTAAGGCAGATTTGCATATTATGCAAAGATTAGAAAATATATCCTTTACATTTAATGCGTCTTAAGTACAATGTAGGGGTACAGCAACGTATCAAAACGCCATTTTTCATTCTTGTCTTCACCCTTTATGATTAAGTTCCCCCTTTTCCAAAAACGGAATACCCTTGCACCGCCCCTAGCTTTTATTGACTACTTGCACAAACATTTGTACATCGGATATCAAATAAGAACCATGAATAACAGATTATCAACCAAACAAAAAGTGCAATACAATTCAGGTTCTTCTACTTAAGTCATGAAAGAAGAAAAGACTTATGTTTGTTTTAATTACTAAAAAATAATGGATTTAACCAGCAGCAAAGTGAATAACTCTTTTAATGCACATTTACGTATAGATGACTTTTTGAAGTTTCATTTTTTAAAGTTTCATTTCCCTTTCCTTTCTCAAATTACTACTAAATGGCCATAAGAATAAATAGTAATTAGACCAAATGGTCATTAGACTATATGAAAATTAGACGAAAATGATAAGTAGCCTATCTGGTTATTAGACGAATTAAATATTAGACTAAATGGTCATTAGACCATTATGACAGTAAGACTAAATGATAAGTAGCCCAACTGGTTATTAGACTAAATGGAATTGGACCAAATGATAGGTAGACCATGTGGTATTACCCAAAGTAGGTGTAGCCCAAATGGATATGAGACCATGTGGCTTGTAGACAAAATGACTGTTAGACTATTTGGAAATAGACGAAGTGAAAATTAGCCGAGATGAAAATTAGCCCAAATGGGTTTTAGACTAAATGGGGTTAGCCAAACTGTGTATTAGACGAATTGGTTATTAGGTCAAATGGAAATTAGACAAAATGGTAAGTAGGCAAACTGGTTGTAAACAAAATGAAGTTAGACCACTTGGAGTTCGACGAACTGATGATTAGACCAAGTGCTGGTAGACCAAGCGACAGTGTACCAACCGGGGATGCTTTGGACGAATGGTGGCGTTCCAGTCAACGCGACGCTAGACACTAGGGACTTTTAGAAGCAGTGGACTAGTACTTCGTCCCAGTCGACTAATTCGCGCATGTCAACGTCGTCGACTGCCCATGTTGACTACAGTTCTGATCATTTTAGATTTCACTCGACGTGTACGTACCGTCGACGTCAACCGGAAGTACACACTCAACGGCGTGCGAAATTTATTAAGTCGTCTGATAAGTTGTATAGCCTTGGTCTCTTTTAAATTTCTAGTTAGAAATGGCGAATTTACACAGAACTCAGGAGAGTATTACAGCTGCATATTGTGATGGACTTATAGATGATGTCGAATTTCTACTGCTTTATGACGCCAATAAGCAATACAAGTATTGGGAATACCAGACATTTAATTTGGACACTTACAATGATGAGGAATGTAAATCTTATTTCAGGTAAGGATAGACTAGTTTAACTTTAAGTAGTTAACAACCGTACGCAACTAACGTTAGACCTGCGTTAAATCTATAGGAATTAGGATCTTCATGATTGTTACACCTCGCTTGTCCTTATTTACTTTTCTCCACTTCATCTAATGAATTTTTAAAGTTCATGACTCACGCTGCGAATTGTGAAATTTGAGAATTTTATTAACTTTTGCCCTTTGGCTTAATAACCTAATACCACTAAAACAAATGGGTCCCATGCATGGAGGAGGGGGGGGGGGATCATGCAGGAGTGTAACGTTAAGTTAGAGATGTGAGGGCGGGTGATAGGTAGGAGGGTATGTAAGTAGACCATGTCTGGCCTAGACTAGAGTCTAACTTGTTCGACTACTGTGTACATGAATTGACGTATAACGATGTGGGAGGCTTGGAGGACACCCCCCCCCCCATATTACCAAGGGGGGGGGGGGGGGGGGGGGGGGTAAAGCAAATCAGCTGAAAAGCTGAAATGTGATATTATTTTCTGAATGTCCTGAAGAACTCTGGCCTACATAGGCGCCGGAAGCGGGGGGGGGGGCAAAATGCATTCCCCCCCCCCAAAAAAAAAAAAAGGGAGAGGAAGAAGAAGAAGAAGAAGAAGAAGAAAAAAAAAGAAGAGTTGGAATGAAAATATTGTATATAACTTGGAAAAGTTAATATTTTTCGCTCGCTTGCTTCGCTCCCTCGCAAAATAAAAGATTATATGTGTGATTTATGCCTTGCTTTCGAGTTTCTTCAAAAAATGTTTACGCTTCTTCCCCCCCCCCCCCCTCCCGAAAAAAAAAAATCTGCGTAAACCTCTGGTCACCTCCGAAAATTGTTGACACGAGCCCCTCCCCCTCCAAAAGTGAGCCCCCTGGGGCGTTTGCCCCCGCTGGCCGACCGGGAAGATCCGGCGTACTTTCGGATCACCAGCCGTTCAGCTACAGCGCGAGGGTGCAACTTGTGCACGCTTGCACTTCACTTGATTTAATTCCAGATTTATAACTTGCCAGTACAACTTTCAGACTTCAGACGATAATTTAAAACACGACAAAGAGAAAACATCGTTGAATTTACAGTGATTTCAAGAAAAGGTACTGAAAACTTACCTTTTCAATCCGAATTTGAGGATGGGCACAATAGTTGAGCTGTTCTGATAACGTCATATACGTGAACCTCGTGGAAGATTTCGGAGCACCGCAAAAACGAAGTGAACACGTTGTCGATTTTGCAAGTCAGGGAGGAGGACAGGGAGAGGTCGAGTGGCGCATGCGCAGTGGCGTAGAATGATGTCCTTGCGTACCAGTCGACTAAGCGGACGTGCAATTCTAAAAGTCCCTACTATGAACACGATGACAAAGAAAGCGGACAAAATATACAGCAGCCCATGTACCCTCCACACTTGCTCTGGTAGACAAAAGAACATCCCTCCATTGCTATTATGTAAAATAAGTAGAACACGTGAATATGAATGTGACACCTGTTCTACATTATGTTTACATAATAGCAATGAAGGGATGTTCTATTGTCTACCAGAGCAAGTGTGGAAGGGACAATGAGAAGCTGTATAATTTGTCCGCTTCTTTGTTCGCCATGTTCATAGTGAGAGTACCGATATAAAGAGAGAAGCGACAACTCATGATTTGAACGCCATTTCGTTTCCTTTTTGTCTCGCCCACCGGAGGTGAAGGCGAGATTAAGGGATCCAAATGGCGTCCGTCCGTCACAAACGCTAAAGTTAACCTGCAAGACTCTCTTATGATGCATTACTTGGCAACTGTTACTGCATTGGTAGCCACACTTGGGTGATAGAAGCACTAGGGCATTTCCATGTTATTGTGTTGTCGGAGGTCACACGATGATGTCAAAGGTCATTTGAGGTCATATGTTAAAGTTTACCTACAAGGCTCTCTTTTCATATGTTAAATTTTACCTGCAAGACTCTCTTTTGTGAAATAACTTCACATCAGTTGCTTGGATTACAACCTAACTTGGGTCATATTTGCACTGAGGGTACCTTCACGTTATGTTGCCGTTGGAGGTCACATGATAGGGTCAAAGGCCATTTGAGGTCATATGTTAAAGTTTACCTGCAAGACTCTCTTTTCATATGTTAAATTTTACCTGCAAGACTCTCTTTTGTGAAATAACTTCACATCAGTTGCTTGGATTACAACCTAACTTGGGTCATATTTGCACTGAGGGTACCTTCACGTTATGTTGCCTTTGGATGTCACATGTTATGGTCAATGGTCATTTGAGGCTATACGTTAAAGTTTACCTGCAAGACTCTCTTGTGACAAATAACTTCATATCACTTGCTTGGATTACAACCTAAGTTGGGTGATAGATGCACTTGGAGTACATTCATGTTTTGGTACCTTCGAGCTCACATGGTAAGGTCAAAGGTCATTTCAGGTCAAGTGTTATAGTTTACGTGAAAGACTCTTCTTTGACAACCATCACTGCTTTTTCAACCAAACTTGGGTTGTAGATGCACTTGGGGCACCTGCATGTTATGTTGCCATCAGAGGTGACATGGTAAGGTCAAATGTCATTTGAGGTCATATATGAAAGCTTAGCTGGAAGAATTATGCTTATTTGTTTGTCTCAGTTTTTCACAGGTTTTTAAAAGTCTTATTTCATTTCCACTTTTCAACCTTAGCACTATTTTTTACCTTTTTGCATTTTTATGCCACCCAGAGACAAACTCTACTTCGCCTCTATTGTACAACTGATTATCATCCTATTTTGTATTTGTGTAATCTAATAGGACTTGATGGTAACTTTTTATTCCATCTCTAAAAAGGGGGAGGGGGATGGGGGCAGTCGATGGACGGAAGTAGTACTTTGTGAATAGTCCTTCTCATTAATGGGATATTACATTCTGTGGCAGATACCCAGAGATACAATTCTTCTGCGTGGCAACGGAGATCACAATATTTCCATTTTTCGCAACTGGGCGAGACACAATCTTGCTAATGCCTTGTGTTTCCTGGCTATGCAACATTTTTATTCAATATACCGCTTCTGTAATGTATACAAATTTATGGAGATGTATTCGCTGAGCACCTAGTGACGAGCTATTCCATTAACCTGTTTTTTTTTTTATAAATGAGCCTTAATGCTTGGAATCCACCATAAGCCACCACCTTCAATGTTATTGTCATTTCCCATGTCAGCTGCTAGGTCAGAAAGCTGAATGGCTTTTAATACTCAACTATCCATTCATTTGGGCAGAAATCAAGCATGTTTTCATTTTACGTGTTCTTTAAAGCATACATTATTGATTTTCTACGCACGAGCTGTCATATAAAAGAAAAAAAATATGATTTGTTATATCATGTTTTCCTTTTTTCAATTTTCTGCCATGAAGTACGGTTTCCTTTTTTCTAGGACACACTGTAGACGATAAATATCATTTACAAACATGTATATCTATTTTCATATATACACCTCTGTTAACAGATTCAAGAGATTCGTCTTGCTGTTGATGATGAGATGGATAAAGTCTCCTTCATGAAAGAAAAGGTACCGACCAGATGGGTTCTGTTTGAAGACCTCTTATTCAAGTTAACATCGGAGGGAATATTCCACCTCCCACTGTCTGAGGTAAAAAGAAAGAAAAGAAAGCAAAGATGCTAGAATATTCACGAGCAACTTGACGAGTAAATAATCAAAACCAATCATAATGCTTTATTACCTAGGTCATTGAATTCGTTCCGATACTACTCTTATTATGTGGCAATGCATATAATACAAAATGATTCATTCTTACTTATTGGTGTGGTGACGCACGGTACTACAGGGATTTTTGCGATATTTGCATTTCAGGAATACATTCCAAGAAAAGGACAATTTGAAATAAAGGGGAATTAACCTCAAAATATAAATGTGCTTATCTTCAAAAGTGTACTTTATTCCTTCTAAATATTTGTATAAACCTTTAACTTACATTATTAACTTATCTATCTCAACCTCCACCTTCCCTGATGAAATGAAAATTGCAAAAGTAACACCCCTTTATAAAAAGAAAGATAAAACTAATGTTAGCAATTATAGACCGATTAGCGTTTTAAGTATAGTCTCGAAGGTCCTAGAGAAATGTGTGTATGCCCAATTAGAGAACTACTTTCAAGAAAACAAAATAATATACGAATTTCAATCTGGTTTTAGAAATGGTTATTCCACTGAAACTTGTCTTATTCACCTGTTAGATTTTGTGAGGAACGAAATTTCCCAAGGACGTTTTGTTGGGATGGTTCTTCTTGACTTGCAAAAAGCCTTCGATACCGTTAACCATAATATACTGTTAAGTAAATTAGAAGTAATGGGTTTAAATTCTGCATGTGTGCAATGGTTTAGGTCTTACTTGACCAATCGTCATCAAGTTGTCTCGTTGCAAAATGTACTCTCCGATTCTATGCCCATAAGATGCGGAGTTCCCCAGGGGAGCATATTAGGTCCTATTCTGTTCATGTGCTACATTAATGATATGTGTGTTTGTGTCAACGACAGTAAATTACTTTTATATGCGGATGACAGTGTGTTACTATATTCTGGTACTGATCCTAAGCTGATCGGGGAAAAACTTAGCTTAGAATTATCAAACTGTGTTAATTGGATGACAGCAAATAAGCTTAGCTTACATATTGGTAAAACCGAAAGTATTTTGTTTTGTTCGCGGGGTAGGCTGAAGTATACTGATGATTTCAATATAAGTTATAACAATCAACTCATTAAGAGACAGGATTCTGTGAAGTATTTAGGACTAAATATAGCTAGTGATCTTTCTTGCTCAAGTTTGGTTGACAGTATTGTCAAAAAAGCTAATGCTCGTCTAAAATTCTTGTATCGTTATCAAAATTGCATGAACTTAAAATCAAGACGCATTTTAAGTTTTTCCTTAATACAATGTTTATTTGATTATGCTAATGCGGCATGGTACTGCAGTCTAGGCAAGGTGGATCAAAACAAGTTAAAAATAATTCAAAATAAGATTGTAAGATTTATCAATCACTTACCACCAAGAACACACATTGGGAAGAGTGAACTTGAAAAAGCTGGTCTTCTTCATAAACCTTAGATTACAACAACTTTTAATTCACCATGTACATAAGATTTTTTACTCTAATGCAGATCACTATATTTCAAATAATTTTACTCGCTCTTCAAGTGTTCATAGGCATGACACTAGAAATAGTCAATTTAATTTCGTAGTGCCTAAGCGGAAAGGTAAAATTGGAAATTCTTTTTATTTTAACGGTATTCTTTTCTGGAATTCCCTCCCAAATCATGTTAAGTCAGTTAAGAATTTTTTACATTTTAAAAGGGTATTGAAGCATCATTTGAAAAATGTGTCTACTCCATAACTATATTTCTCCTCTCCTTTTTGTAGCTCAGGTGGTTTTTTCCTATATTATTTGACTTATGTAACCAACGTTTATTATCGATAGTTTCATTATGATTGTCTGTATATAGTTTTTTCCGTTGAGTAAGTCTTGTTTTCACATTTATGTAATCTTCGCCTACTTTATAAAAAATGTTATGTTTTATTTTGCTACCTTTAATTAGTACATTCTTATTACTTGTCGTACGTGTACGATAGTCTTGTAGTCGTACGTGTACGATAGTCTTGTAGCCGTACTAATGTGTTTTCTTAGTGTATTTTTTAATCAGTTATTTAGGTAAGGACCCCATTGGAAATAAGCCATTTCGGCTTTCATGGGCTATCCTGTCATGGTACCTGGTTATGTTTGTATTGCAATATACCTGGCGAATAAAATCAAATCAATCAAATCAAATCAAATCATTGTCCTACGTAGTTTTACATAAAAATATACGAGATGGGTATGAATCAAAATTTTCTCAGCAAATTGTATTGTCTGCTAGCCATACCGGCGGGCTGCCATGTTCTTGATGTGTACATAAAGATGTTTTTAATCCGAATGCTAAATTGTCTTTCTTCCTGATACAAAATCCCATTTGAGATTTAAAATATTTAACAGATATACTCATATATTTTAAAAACAAAAATGTGTTTTATATTTCTTTGAAAATTACTATTTTACTAACTAGAAATCTATGTTCTTGATACTATGACGTACCGGACGGAGCAAATTAATTCAAATTTATGGATGATAACTTTCCCGAGCGTCAATAGTGACAAACTATGCATTCACCTGCTTTGAGATAATGGACTTCAATAGTCACAATGCGCGTTGTATACATTATGTTTTGCTTTGCCAGGCAAGCCCAAGAAATCGATTTCTATTTAGCAAACCAGAGAATTTAAAGAGAAATCGATGAATTTTAATTTTTAGGGTATATCTATACACCTTTCATATATTTTAACAATAGAAGAGAAGAACATATGTGACCCGACGCCTCAAAACCTACAATAAGTCGCCAAAACTATTTTTTTCTTTTATACATTTTCTGAAAGTATGGATTCTCAGCTTTCCAATGGTATATCACTTGCATATTTTACTCAATGATAACACCTTTAAATATCACATTTAGGATCAGTATGTACCCATCAAACACAAAACGTTTTCAGAACGTTTGCAAAACGTTTTTATTAGGTCCGCTACGTCTCCGTCTTTAATAAACGTTTACAAAACGTTTTTATTAGGTCCGCTACGTCTCCGTCTTTAATACACGTTCACAAAACGTTTTTATTAGGTCTGCTACGTCTTCGTCTCTAATAAACGTTCACAAAACGTTTTTATTAGGTCCGCTCCGTCTTTAATAAACGTTCACAAAACGTTTTTATTAGGTCTGCTACGTCTTCGTCTTTAATAAACGTTTAAAAAACGTTTACAGGACGTCGAAGTTTTGACTTAATATAACAATTGCCGCAAATTCACAGCTAGTTTTTTGATGACGTCCAAAAACGTTCACAAAACGTTTTTATTAGGTTTGCTACGTCTTCGTCTTTAATAAACGTTTACAAAACGTTTTTACTAGGTCCGCTCCGTCTTTAATAAACGTTCACAAAACGTTTTTATTAGGTCTGCTACATCTTCGTCTTTAATAAACGTTTAAAAACGTTTACAGAACGTCGAAGTTTTGACTTAATATAACAATTGCCGCAAATTCACAGCTAGTTTTTTGATGACGTCCAAAAACGTTCACAAAACGTTTTTATTAGGTTTGCTACGTCTTCGTCTTTAATAAACGTTTACAAAACGTTTTGTCATAGACCTGGAGTGGAGACTAATCGGTTGTAATAAGTGTTTTAGAAGATTAAAAAATGATGTACCATTTTATAATAATTGCGATCATCGTTTTCTCCTTTCTTGATATGATGTCAGTGTGAACGAAATAAAAGGACAATGATTTCGTAACTTCTATGAGCCATGACAATTGGGGGCTTGTTCGAAAAGGACAGAAACCAAGCCATTAATGGCATTATTATTATGCTGATGACGACGATGCGATGGGCACGAGGGGATTTTGATTCCACTCCAGTCCCATATACTCGCTTTGGTGGTATGTCTCCCCGAGACGCTGCCGCAGTTTGGTGGGTACTTTCAGTTTCAAGTTTTTGCATGGCAATTGGTGAGGCGTTAGTAGCCCCTGTTTCTAGGCTAGTTGGACTAGGTCTTAGAGTTTGATTGCATGTGTTGGCTGCAATTTGTGCAGATAAACTTGATCTGTAGTGTAGATATTCTGCTCGGTTTTATTCTCGAGTTGGACCTCACCGGATGATCGGTTCAGATTATTTATATTGACTTTGTCAATTTGTGCATGGATGTGCATTGTAAACGGTTTCGTTGACTGCATTTTGAGTTACACAGTGAATCATGGCTGAATTTAATGTTGAGGTGTTCCTCAAGGAGGATTTGTCAATCGGCAGATTGAAAAGCCTGGTCAAGGCTAATTTGAAGAGTTTGGCTGATAAGCTAGGGGTTGATTTAACGGATTGTTCACGAAAACAAGAAATATTGTCATGGCTCATAGAAGTTACGAAATCATTGTCCTTTTATTTCGTTCACACTGACATCATATCAAGAAAGGAGAAAACGATGATCGCAATTATTATAAAATGGTACATCAATAAATCGAATCTTCTAAAACACTTATTACAACCGATTAGTCTCCACTCCAGGTCTATGACAGTTTTTATTAGGTCCGCTACGTCTTCGTCTATAATAAACGTTTACAAAACGTTTTTACTAGGTCCGCTCCGTCTTTAATAAACGTTCACAAAAACGTTTTAATTAGGTCTGCTATGTCTTCGTCTTTAATAAACGTTTAAAAAACGTGTTTTATTAGGTCCGCTACGTCTTCGTCTTTAATAAACGTTTACAAAACGTTTTTACTAGGTCCGCTCCGTCTTTAATAAACGTTCACAAAACGTTTTTATTAGGGCTGCTACGTCTTCGTCTTTAATAAACGTTTAAAAAACGTTTACAGAACGTCGAAGTTTTGACTTAATATAACAATTGCCGCAAATTCACAGCTAGTTTTTTGATGACGTCCAAAAACGTTCACAAAACGTTTTTATTAGGTTTGCTACGTCTTCGTCTTTAATAAACGTTTACAAAACGTTTTTATTAGGTCCACTACGTCTTCGTCTTTAATAAACGTTTACAAAACGTTTTTACTAGGTCCGCTACGTCTACGTCTCCGTCTTTAATAAACGTTTTCTAAACGTTCTTAAAAGGTTTTCTGAATGTTCTTAAAAGGTTTTCTGAACGTGCTTAAAAGGTTTTCTGAACGTTCTTTAAAGGTTTTCTAAACGTTCATAAAAGGTTTTCTCAACGTTCTTAAAAGGTTTTCTAAACGTTCTTTAAAGGTTTTCAAAACGTTCATAAAAGGTTTTCTGAACGTGCTTAAAAGGTTTTCTAAACGTTCATAAAAGGTTTTCTGAACGTGCTTAAAAGGTTTTCTGAACGTTCTTTAAAGTTCTTCTAAACGTTCATAAAAGGTTTTCTCAACGTTCTTAAAAGGTTTTCTAAACGTTCTTTAAAGATTTTCTCAACGTTCTTAAAAGGTTTTCTAAACGTTCTTTAAAGGTTTTCAAAACGTTCATAAAAGGTTTTCTCAACGTGCTTAAAAGGTTTTCTTAACGTTCATAAAAGGTTTTCTCAACGTGCTTAAAAGGGTTTCTAAACGTTCATAAAAGGTTTTCTCAACGTTCTTAAAAGGTTTTCTAAACGTTCATAAAGGTTTTCTCAACGTTCTTAAAAGTTTTTCTAAACGTTCATAAAAGGTTTTCTCAACGTGCTTTAAAGGTTTTCTAAACGTTCATAAAAGGTTTTCTCAACGTTCTTAAAAGGTTTTCTGAACGTTCTTTAAAGGTTTTCTAAACGTTCATAAAAGGTTTTCTCAACGTTCTTAAAAGGTTTTCTGAACGTTCTTTAAAGGTTTTCTAAACGTTCATAAAAAGTTTTTCAACGTGCTTAAAAGGTTTTCTGAACGTTCATAAAAGGTTTTCTAAACGTTCATAAAAGGTTTTCTCAACGTGCTTAAAAGGTTTTCTAAACGTTCTTTAAAGGTTTTCTCAACGTTCTTAAAAGGTTTTCTAAACGTTCTTTAAAGGTTTTCAAAACGTTCATAAAAGGTTTTCTCAACGTGCTTAAAAGGTTTTCTCAACGTTCATAAAAGGTTTTCTCAACGTGCTTAAAAGGTTTTCTAAACGTTCATAAAAGGTTTTCTCAACGTGCTTAAAAGGTTTTCTAAACGTTCATAAAAGGTTTTCTCAACGTTCTTAAAAGGTTTTCTGAACGTTCATAAAAGGTTTTCTTAACGTGCTTAAAAGGTTTTCTAAACGTTCATAAAAGGTTTTCTCAACGTTCTTAAAAGGTTTTCTCAACGTTCATAAAATGTTTTCTCAACGTTCTTAAAAGGTTTTCTGAACGTTCATAAAAGGTTTTCTCAACGTGCTTAAAAGTTTTTCTAAACGTTCATAAAAGGTTTTCTCAACGTGCTTAAAAGGTTTTCTAAACGTTCATAAAAGGTTTTCTCAACGTTCTTAAAAGGTTTTCTGAACGTTCTTTAAAGGTTTTCTAAACGTTCATAAAAGGTTTTCTCAACGTTCTTAAAAGGTTTTCTGAACGTTCTTTAAAGGTTTTCTAAACGTTCATAAAAAGTTTTTCAACGTGCTTAAAAGGTTTTCTGAACGTTCATAAAAGGTTTTCTAAACGTTCATAAAAGGTTTTCTCAACGTTCTTAAAAGGTTTTCTAAACGTTCTTTAAAGGTTTTCAAAACGTTCATAAAAGGTTTTCTGAACGTGCTTAAAAGGTTTTCTAAACGTTCATAAAAGGTTTTCTGAACGTGCTTAAAAGGTTTTCTAAACGTTCATAAAAGGTTTTCTCAACGTTCTTAAAAGGTTTTCTGAACGTTCTTTAAAGGTTTTCTAAACGTTCATAAAAGGTTTTCTCAACGTTCTTAAAAGGTTTTCTTAACGTTCTTAAAAGGTTTTCTGAGCGTTTTCAAAACGTCTAAAGGTTTTCTGCAGGTCCTTCGACTGGGAAACAAATGCATAAAAGGCTTTTTTATAACGTTTTAAAAACGTTTTAAAAACGTCCAATAAAACGTTTTCTGGACGTCCAAAACCTTCCACAAAAAACGTCCAAAAAACTTTTTAACGAAAAGAACCAACTTGGAACGTTTTTAGAACGTTCAGAAAACGTCCGATTGTTAGTTGGGTAACCAGCAATCAATAACTCCTATTCAGAGAAAATGACCATTTACGTTCGGAACAAAGGAGAGATAAACCTTCGCTCTCTGTGTGCGCCCAAGTAAAACTGGGTATTCAAATGGCCCTAGCAACCAGTGTGAAGGGTTTATCAGATTAGGCTGAATTTTGGCCCGCTGCTCCAGGAGGACCTATTCATTACTCACTCCAAAAATCAATTTAATACCTTTAGAGTTAAAGTAGTAATTTGGCAATGAACGAAAGTATTACAAATTTCGGCGATTTCGATTTTTTAGCTCGACAGGTGAAAAAAGGAGTCATTTTAAAATGCCCCCAAAACATATTTCTAAGTCGAATTACGACTCACAATCTTGAGACATGATAGAATGATAATGAAACTACCCATTTATATCAAAAACAGAAAATCGACTGATCCAAGCAAATTTACTATTTTGGGCTGTTTGCTACGTTGTGGTCCGTGCGACTTATTGTAGGTTTTGAGGCGGCGGGTCACATATAACATGAAACGAAACTGCAGGATAAGTCTTCAAACTATTTGCTCTAGTTAGCCAATGAGTCTTGTATTTCCATCTTAGCAGTACCTGACTGATGTTCTCTTACATCTGAAAGACATTTTGTATGGCTGCGCTCCTTCGTTTCTTCAAAGGAAGCTTTTAACCTCTTTTAGTTTTCAGGCGATTGCAAGTACTTTTCAACTTCAGTCCCATCTACTGCAGGTTTTGTGACTGTTTTGTTTTTTCACATCATATACCAAACATGAATACGAGGAATGGCAAGCAAGGAAAGTTGTCACAAGCAGGCAAGGAGAATCACCAAGGCCGTACAAAATCCACTCACACCCCATTTGCGGTTGATAACGACTTAGACCGCAAGGTCCAAGCTTTTCAGGGAATGGCAGCTGCGGGTCCTCAGAAACAGGAGCAGATGGGCTTCTTCATTAATCTAAATATTGAGGAAGAACTAGGTGATGTTGAACAGGCAGAAAAAGGCAAGATGGGGATATCCTAATGAAGGCTGTGAAGGCAGCTGTAAACGATGCTATACCAGCCATCATAAAGGCTGTGAAGGAGGTATGTCTCATCACAGTAAGGGAAGAAATTAATCCACATTTTCTGCGTTTGCAGTACAAATCGGATGAGCTGGAGCAGACTGCAAGGCGGGAAAATTTAAGGATAAGCGGCATCCCAGAGTCAGAGGGGGAAACACGTGAAAGGGAGGATCAGCTTGCCACTAAAGTCTCTGAGGTGGCAGCGAAAGTTGGGGTGAATCTAGAGGCAAGAGAGATATTTTCATGCCATCGACTAGGCAAGAAAGCGGGGGGCAAAGTTCGCCAAACTGTCGTGCGGTTCGTTAGGAGGAGGCAAAGAGAGGCATTATACAACGCTTGGTACACCTTAAAAAAGAGGAGGGATACAAGCATGTTTACATCAACGAAGATTTAACGACCATGATGTACTCTGTCATTATGACAGCCAAAGAATCCCCGAGAGTAAAGAAAGTTTCAACTAAGTTTGGCAACATTGTATGTAAAATGAAAAATGATGAGACGAAGACGATCTCATCACCGGATGGCTTGTTTGATGTTGGCTTTGATAACATCGACTACAAGAAGTTCAAGCTCCATTTTTTGGAATAATTGTCCTTTTCACACTGCTCTGTTACATGATTCTAACGTTCTCCTTCAATGATTGATTCTATGTCACATTCCTATATATTGTCTCCAAACGACTTTCATTCTGTCCTTGATTTAGATATAGAAAAATCTTTAAATGTTTCCCATGTTAATATTAGATCCCTCAGTAAGAATATTGAGGCATTAAGGTTATTGTATGAAAATTGCATCAAAGTGAAATTTGATATAATTGGCTTGTCAGAAGTCTGGAATGTATCGCACAAGTCTGACTTGAATTTAAAAGGAAATATGTTGGAGGTTAAATGTCGAGATAACAAATTAAGAGGAGGAAGAGTTGGGGTATACATACGTTCTTCCTACGAATACGTCGTGTTAGATTATGTTTCTCATGCCGAATCGATTTGGTTAGAAGTTGATACATGTGAAAGTCAGAAAATGGTTGTTGGTGTAGTTTATAGAAAGCCCAATACAGATATAACAGTTTTCCAAGATAGTATTTTGGGTGTACTTGAGAATATCAAAGTGGACAAGCATAAATGTATTTTGTTAGGTGATTTCAATATAAATGCATTATGTACAGATGAAAGAGTACAGGAATTTGGAACAGCTATGCAATGTTTAGGCTTAGCTCAGATGATAGAATCCCCAAAACAGAGTGGCAAATGGTACTGCGTTATTATTAGATCATATTTATACAAACCTACTCATTCAGGGACAGTAGAAAGTGATTTATCAGATCACTTTCCAGTGTTTACATTTTTCAAAGACTTCTTTACAAAAAGTCAATCCACGGGAATGAAATCAATGTTTAGATGTTACAAAAAGTATGACCTTCAGAAATTCAACCATGATCTTGCAAACCTCAACTGTTCAAACATATATGACTGTGATGATGTAAATATGGCATACTATGCTTTTTGCACTTCCTTTACTGAACTCTGTAATAAACATGCCCCTTTTATCAAAAAGAATCAACCCCAAAATAAAGTAAATGGTAAAAAGCCATGGATCACACATGCAATTATGAAATCTATAAAAGAGAAACACAAATTATATTCAAAAGTACTTAAATCAAACTATGGAGAAGAAAACGTCCAAAAATATAAGAAATATAAAAATGTTTTGACCACTGTTCTGAAAAATGTTGAAAGGAATTACTATAGTACTTGACCGAATGATAATAAGAGCAACACCAGCAAAACATGGTCAATCATTAATGAAGTATTGGGCGGCAAAAGTATTTTGTTACATAAACCGGAAAATAGCGTTAAACACGGACATAATATGTACTAAAATACTAAAGCTTTTCGACACGCACTCATCAGAGTAAATTCGCATGAATGAACAGAACGCTAGAAAATGAAACAATATAATAGAACCGAAGGAACAGTGGACGCTAAATGGCGCGATATGATTGGCTGAACAAGGTTAGGCATAGTAACAGCCGTTCGGTCGAACAGCTGTTCGACCGAACGGCTGTTCGAAAAGCTTTACTATTTTAGTACATATTATGTCCGTGTTTAACGCTATTTTCCGATTTTACAGTACCAAGCACTTATTTATTTGTTACATAAACTGTCACATTATGGTATACGAGGTTTGCCTTTGCAATGGTTCCATAGTTACTTTCAAAATCGATTCCAATTTGTTAAAATCGGGGATACACTATCAGACAAGAGGCAAATCAAATGCGGAGTTCCGCAGGGGTCTGTTTTAGGCCCTACTCTATTTTTTATTTATATAAATGATTTACCACTAGTCACAGACTTTTTTAACTTTAGGCTATTTGCCGATAATTCAAATCTATTTCATACATTTCCACCTCACCAGCACATCATTGATGTTCCAATCAACTCCGCGAAAACAAATTTCATGCTTCTAAGCAGTCGAAGGATGAAGCCCTTTTTAAGAGGAACACTTGAAATATTTGAGAAGGATATACGAGAGGTTGATGTTGCTACTTTTGTTGGTATACATATTGATAAACACTTGACTTGGAAACCCCATATTCAACAGGTAAATAGCAGTATAAGGAAAAAACTTGGAATCTTGTTTAGGCTAAGGCATTTCATGCCGAAACACACTCTGATATTGGTGTATAAAGCTCTAATACAACCGCATAGTACATGTATTACATGCAGTATTGAAGTATGTGGGTGCACTTATAAAACAAACCTTTAATGTATACTCTATACACAAAAGATGGCAATGCGTGTTATTAACTTTAGTTTTTTTCAGATCCCACTCGAGACCATTATTCAAATCTATGAGAATCTTAAATGTGTTTGCGTTCCATCATCTAGCAACAGTAACTTTCATGTTTGATTTGGTGCATAGAAACTTACCTCACTCCCTTGTTGATTATTGCGACATCATACAACACAGTTATTCAACGAGACAAAGGGTGGGAGGACAGTTGCACCTTCCACATTTTAAAACGTAACTTTTCAATGTCATTTGTTGGTAGCAATTGTTGGAATAAACTCCCTTGTGGTATAAGACTAGAAAATACAAGAACAGGTTTTCGCAATGCTGTAATGCAGTTGTTGTTAAGTGATACGTAATCATTATTGTTAAAAGACAATTTAATCATAGATTAAATTCTACAACCCACCTTTAGTTAGCTACTGTCTGAGAGAATCAGGCAGGGGTCGGAAGATGGGGGTCCGGAAATTGGACTCATATTTTAAAGTTTGATCAAGTCCTTTGAAGCTTTTTCAAAATAGCTATTAAACCGCTCCACCGTTCCTATCTGTGATTTTACCACCCCACCCCAAAATGCGCCCTCTGTAGCCTATGTTTACACTTTTAATTTACGAAAAATGCCCAACTTTACGTAAATGTTTCACCTAGGTAAAATGACCCGATCTCTTTTAGCCACTAACTATCTTAACCTTGTTGGTGCTCCTGATATAAAATTTAATAATGAATGATTAGACTAAATGGTGATATTTTTACTTGGAAAGTTCTAATTTTTCGATTTTTGAGAAATTTTAAAAATTGCAATTTTACGGTAAGTTCAACAGAGTATAACAAAAATGGCCCAACTTTTTATGAGCTAATATTTGGTCAGGAAGTGTCATCACGTGTATACTTTTGATTTATTATTTCAAAAGTGTGGAGTGTCTTACACTTTTTATGCACATGTCTGTTAAAAACTACAATTTTTTAACAACTTCTGACAAGTGTCTAAAAAGAGTGTTTTTCAATGCTAACGTTGACAAACAAAATATTACGTGACCATATGTATTTTCAAATTATGCTTGAGCATGTTGGGCCATCATAGCGCTATGTTTGATATCTGAATTGTAAAATTGTTGGGTATTTTTTTTTGTATTTATGTCAAAGTAGCCTTACAGTATGTATATGCCAATTTTCGCATTTTTTTAAATTTGCAAGAAAAAACCATAACTTTAACATTAATTTGTCTTTAGGCTAATGCCAATGACCACACCTATATTTAACAATACTCGGTCACAGAGTTCCTACATAGTGTTTCTTTCGATAACTGATTTCAAAAGCGTGGAAAAATGTGTACTTGTTATGCAACAGTACACCTAATGTATGCCATCTTTCACATTTTCTTTGAAAATTGAAATAAAAAAACGTTAATTGAAACCTAAATTCATATTGGGCTAATGTCAAGGACCTAGCCTATTTTCAATCAATAATCGGTCGCATAGTGCATCCATGGTGCAAATTTCAATATCCGATTTCGAGAGTGTGGAGTAATGTGTGTTTAAAATATAAAAATAAACCTAGAAAATCATCAATTTACCCCCTTTTTGAGAAATTGAAGAAAAAAAAAATGGTAATTTAATCTAAAATTCATCTCACGCCAAAATCAAAGACTGACGTATATTTTTATTTGATACTTGATTACAGAGTGTCTGCATAATGCTACTTCCAATACCTCAACTGATTTCAAGAAGGTGGAGTAAATTGTAAAAATTCCTACGTAAGATGTGCTTTACATATGCCAATTTTAACATTTTTGGATAAAATAAGAGAGAATCAAGTTTTAAGCTTTGATAATTCATTAAATCCCAATATCAATTACCTAACTCCTGTCTAGGAATGCCCTGATCACAGGATGCCTCAATGATTACTCATTTCGATATTTTATTCTTTTCAGAATTGAGTAATCATGTCTACCTACATGTATGTGAAGATGCACTTTAAAGGTTGACTAAATTAGAGAGAAAATGGGCGCTCTTTCCATGTAGTTTTGCCTTCTAATCACGAATCTGCCAATCGATTGTCCAAATTATGTCTCGTTTTGGCGAAAAAGGGGGAAAAGTAGAGGTTTTGGGAACGTTCCTTAAAACTCGTGAGCTGATTGGCTAACCCCCAAGTGACGTATGAAAAGTAAGAGGCACAAGATCTGCAGGCTGCAGCATATAGTATTGTATACAGAATGCGGTATTTGACCCCTCTGTTCAACGGACAATTTATGAAAATAGGAAATTAATCAATCTTAGGAGTGAATAATCATTAGCAATATATTTTCTACAAAATCAGAAAATGCTTTTACCCAAATATACAGCACTTGTTTTGTTTTTTAGCTTTTCTTTTGAACAATGTTCTCATCCATCTGAGCTTGCCGAACGAAAGTTTTGCATTTGGTCATAAACGCGTGCACAGCCGTTTTATGCGTCTGTATGTACAATGTCCTACACATCTTTAGTACGGCAGTGACTATGTTCCCCTCGTACATAGCGACTGGTGAACGCTTTTGTTTTGTTTATTTCACTTAGGGCTTTTTTTTTTACTTCGCTTTACATAGTACGTTAGTACTGACTTAGATTTTGGCTGAATTCGAGTAACTTAATATATAGAGAGAGGAAAAGTGCCCGCGATTCCGAGTTGGAGGACTTTTCTGAGCCATGCAGATACGAACTCTGATTATTTTATCAGATGATTTATCAGACCCCGAAGGCAAAGAAGCTCGAGTGGCAAGGGGAAATTCGACCATATTATATGTTTGAACCCCTCGCAGAATACGGTGAAGGGCCGTGGGTGAAGTAACTCCAGGGAGCTCCAACGCGTTGGAGCTCCCTGGAGTTACGGGTGAAGTAGACCGAAAATGCTGTCTCTCGTTCGGTCGTCTTAGCTAACGAACGAGAGACAGAATTTTCGGTCTACGGGTGAAGCTGCTGCAGCTGCTGTCGTTGAAAAACAGATTGGAAGACTTGACTGATGGTTGGAATAGCTGAATCTTTTAGCCAGCTTATCCTTCTCTTCATGCCAAATTCGGAAAACAGGCCAGGATCCTCAAAATCATCTTCGGCAAAGTGATCGCTGCAGATTGTACTCCACTCACTTGGCCGGCCCTTGCCACTCTGCCCGCGTGAGCTTTACATTTGCGACCCACAATTTCCGTAGATTTTCATCTTTAGGAAAATGATGTAGGCTTACACCATCTTTAGTGGTCTTGCTACAGCCCGCAACTATACACCAATTAGGCATTATTGATGAAACTGTGTCCCAAAATCAAAGTTATTGTGAGGAATTATACACACGAAAATACGCAATGCAAATGGTCGATGCGGTGAATATCATGCTCGGCACCGGGCTGGACCTGCCGGGGGCCTCCGGGATCGCACGGTATAAGTTATTGGAATATTTTCACTTACTTTTCATGCGTCACAGATCACGTGATCACGATGTCGCTTCGATGGGTTTTTTTTAGGGGCGGGGCTTATGACTGTGTAAATCAGCAAAAATGTACTTTTCAAATGATTATAAAATATGACTGAATGCATTAAAAATTGTGTGATGGATATTTTTTGGCTCCTGATGACACCTTCCTACGAAAAATGGGCAACTATTTTTTTATTTTAGTGACCCTTTAAAACATGCCAGTGTTCACATGTTGAACAAAGAAAGTTTAACCTAATAATTATATCATTGATTTACCCAATACTTGGTCATAGAGTGCATTCGTAATTTCACTTTTGATAGCTTGATACGGAATTATGCTGCGCATCTTATATTTAAATAAGAGTTTCACATTGTCCTATTTACCAATATGAGAAATGGAAATAAAAATAATAATACAGTAGTTATAACCGTATTCCACCATACCTGTGCAAAACTGGACAGAAAGTATAATTATTGCATTGGTGAAATATTAATGCAATTCAAGTGGACGAGGATAATGTCGTTTATCCAGTTTTTCTAAATCCAAAGGTTCATTGATCCAAAAGTTCATTAAATCAAAACTTCGATAATTCGATACTCTTTTCAATTATTTTCATCTTTAATCTTGTTAAGACACATAATTTGTCGTGGAGATTCTTGAAACTGCGTTAAAATTCACAATTTTCTAATAATTTTGTCTAAGTGTAGGGCAAAAAAAGAAGAATTTAGAATATTATAAAGTTCTAATTTAAAGGGACCGGCACAATCAAACAAAAATAAACAATATAAAAGCCTGGGGGTAATTCTTAATCTAATTATCGTGCATGTTTCATACTGAAATTATAAATCATTCAAGCAACACCCATGTTAAAGAATAAGATTGAAGCAAGAGCAAAATAGTCAGGGTCCTCCGTTGAAAATAGCGATACGTACTAAAGAATCTAACTTCCGAGTTTACCCAATATTCCGCAGTACTGCTATATGCATCCCAAAATTAATGAATTTATTGTTGTTTTTTCAGAGAAGATTTTACAGACTTTAAAATGATAATAAATGTGCAGCTAAGATTCTGTAACATTAACAATATGGTTTTGATTAAACTCGAAAAAAGGGGAAAAGGAAGTCAATGGAACAAAGAATATTTTTTGACGATAGCAAGATTTCAGTTATAAACTCATATAGCAAATTTACATAACCGATGATACGATAAACAAGGAAATTATCTAATGATTCTAAATAAAATGATAATAATTAAGTAATTCCAGAAACATTTTCAATTAAAATCTATTTTCCGATTTTTTTTTCAGGTTTATAGAAACTAAACATATGAGAAAATGAAGAAGAATTGTGTATTCCTATCCTAATATTACTAATAGTTTGACCGCCCAATTTATTCAAATGTCTCTAGCTTAGTCCATTACCAAAAAATATTGAAAAGGACTAGGGATCATTTCTATAGTATGCATCGTTCTCTTACGACACACTAGTGTCCCCACACTGATACACATTATTTCTTATCTTTTACACAATTCCTTGGCAAATGACCTTCTCTGTTATAAATACATGGGACCATGAGTACTCTAGGCATGTTTACATGTACTCATGTGAGCAAATGTATATAACATAATTATGAATAACCTTTCCGACGATAAAATGACTTTTTACAGTAGTTAAATTGCTTTCCAGTAGAATATTCATAAATGTACAAGAAATGTACCACTCATTAAAAAACGACATTTTTCAGCTTTTCGTTGGAATGCCCTATTTCAAGCGGCTCGGGACAAAAAGTAAAAGACACTCCACGAATTCGAAACCTGGAATGAATTGACCAAGGTTTGGCCCACATCCAATGGCAAAATCAACTTTAAGAACGTTAGGCCATTTGAGATATACTACTTCAAAAATGACCTACAATTGGCATTTTTCAATTTTCTGGAAAATGGGGGAAAATGGCATTACCCCTATAGTAATAATGGAATGATCCTACAATATATTTTAAGATTGTCTATATAGATCTTAGGAAGAAGGATGGAAGGAAAAATCCTGCAAGTTTCGTTTGAATGGTATAATCATAAATACATGTTTACTTTGAATGAAAATTCATACATATAACTACAGGGTCTACATGGGACCATTTTCCTCTTGGAGTCGTCCATTGAGTACTCTAGGTATGTTTACATGTATAAATGTGAGCAAATGTGAAGAAATAACATAATTATGAATAACCTTTCCGACGATAAAATGACTTTTTTTTACAGTAGTTCCAATGCTTTCCCGACCGGTAGAATATTCATAAATGTACCACTCATTAAAAAACGACATTTTTCAGCTTTTCGTTGGAATGACCTATTTCAAGCGGTTTGGCTTGACATAGGTTTCGCCCACATCCAATGGCAAAACCAACTTTTAAAAAGTTGGGCCATTTGAGATACACCACTTCAAAAATGACCCAAAATGGGCATTTTTCAATTTTCTTAAAAATGGGGAAATTGGCATCACCCCTGTAGTAATAATGGAATGATCCAACACTTTAAATATTGTCTACGCAAATTGTAAGAAGAATGATAGAAAGAGAAACCCTGTAAGTTATGTTTGAATGGTATAATCCTAAATGCATTTTTACTTTGAATGAAAATTGCACTAAATTTAAAAATTCATGTCCTTGATAGGTACCAACAAGGGCTATTTTTGAGGGGGTAGGGATAATTATGAATGGAATTATGAACAGAAAGTTTTAACATCATTTTCGCAGGATATACCCTGTATAAACCACAAATTCAAAATATAAAAGAAATCCGCCAACCCCCATCTTCCGACTTTTTTCAAATCTGCCTGATTCTCTCAGACAGTAGCTCTTAATATATATAGTATTAGACTGATAGAATTTTAGTTAGCTTCGTAAATCAGTGTTTTTTTTTTTTGTTTTTTTTGTATTTATACATCGTTTAATGTGATAACTATTGTTCATATTAGTTAAAATCACATGCTGATATATATCGAATGATTACTTGCATTTTCATAAGCAAATCTTAAACCTGGGGCCGGACCTGACTAGCACTTGTGCTATTTTCTGGTTCCATTTTACCATATTTTCTCCCTTGTTTTTGCCATGATCTAATTATATAATGTTTTTCTGAAAATACTGTAAATATTATAATGTACTGTATCTTGTTATTGGTAAATAAATAAATAAATACAAATACAAATATTTTCCATCATATATGGGGATTCTTTGTAATGAAGAGAAGCAATTTAGCTCTAGGATCAAAAATATATTCCTGACTGGAACAGTTTCCAATGGGTCATGTACAACTCCATATCATCAAGAAACTGGCAGTTGACACAGTGTGCGAGAATGTCTTGATTTAAACCCTTTTCTGATGTTTTCATTTTATTTCTAAAGTGATACAGGCCAATGATGAAGAATATTATTAGACCTTTGAACATAAGTACATTTATATTCTGGGGTTAATTCTCCTTTAAATTAAACGCTAACCCATATTTGTGATGAAGAAACCTAAAGTTACAGAAATAAATTTCTTCTTGAATTTCCCCATGTCGTTCTCTTCTGGCTTTGGCCAACCAATGGAACGGAAAAGAGACTGCCACATTCGACTTGTGTTACACACACACACCCACACATTGTAAATGTATATATAATTTGGTAGTCCAGGATTTCAGTCCATGGCGAATAAAGAGTTAGTGATTTCAACCTTGAACAGAGAAAAATATTCATCAGGTGCTATTCTACGGGGTGTTTTTAATATGTTTCTCCGGTTTTCAGCTGCAATTTATCCTATAAAATTGTACTTTAGCTTTTGACAAATGGTTGGAAAACGAGAAATATTCAAATTGCACATGATATTTATTCTTTTGCTATTTCAGATAGAAATGGAGCTGGAAAGGTTAGGAATAAATGGACAAGAGACCAAAGCAGTTCTCACAATGTTCCACGATGTTGGCAAAATAGTGTACTTCCCCGGAATCACACTTGTCGTACTTGAACCGCAGTGGCTCAACATGGTCATGACCAAAATAATTGCAGTAGGGATTGAGAAAGAGGTATGACTTTTACAATTTCTTCATATCTTCTGATTTACAAAAAAATAGGCCTATCCAGAATATATTAACGAAACAAAAGTTGATGTAAATCGATAAAATGAGACATAAAGTTCAGGAAAACTCACGGGACCAACAGGATAATAGAGTAATGACACAATAATTACCTAAGAAAAATCGCAAAAATTAACTCTTTTTCATTTACTTCACTTTCCCCTCTGTTAAGTTCACAAGTTTTGTTGTTGTCTTTCACCCTCATTCATTTCATCCTTCCTGAATATTTTTATACTGAATTCATGCTACCTTTTTTCTCTTATTTGTGTTTTTTCTACCTTGTGTATGTTTTACTTTAAGTTTTATTTTTCATATTTTCTTTCTCTTCTTCCCGAACATTTTGTTCATGTCGATAGATGCCCCCAATAGTGTCATCTATCAAGTGCCACTAACAAAACAAATGTTCGTCCACGTTTGGGCGAACACTGACTAATTTTGTCCAGTGTGTGAAAAATGGCTTGCGTCAAATTGAAAGAAGAGGGGAAATTAAACCAGCATTCCGAATAAGTACTCCCATAACTCTTGGACATATATTATGATTGTGTTATGATAGTCTAGGAATGTTGAGGCAAATTTATATCATAATTTTGATGATTTCATTGCTTTAACGCATGAGTAAGAATTAGTACTGTGTAATTACTTCAAGATCTTTTAAAGCACATCTTTTACAATGCACACACACTTCAGAATATCAGATAAATCATTCTTCAAATCATTCAACCAATTAATCGATCTTCAAATCAATCAATAAACCAATAAATCAATCAATCCAACAATACATCAACCAACAGATTAGTAAATCAGTCTGTCAGTGATTCAGTCAATCAATCAATTAATTAACCCATCAGTCAGTCAAGAAGTCAGTCAATCATTGAACCATTTAGTCAGAGAGTCACAAAACCAACAAACCAAGCAGTGATCTGTTAATCAATAATCAGTCAATTAATAAATCAATTAATTGACCAGTCAGTTGACGAATACGTGATTGATTGATTGATAGACTGATTGAGAAGTTGATTGCATACGTACAGTAGATTGATTTAAATTTTTATTTGGATGATTGATTGATTAATTGAAAATTAATTAATTTGGCGTTTTTGATTGAATGACATGAATGACTGGTTTGGAAGTGCATTGATGTGTTTGTGAATAATTTGTTGAATTACAGTGTGATTGATTGATTGATTGACATAGGTGCCCGACTCTGTGACAGGTCGATTGGCTGATCGATGGTTTGAGCAATTGATTGATCTTTGATTAATCAATCAATCGATTGATTGATTGGTTGGTAAACTGACTGGCTGAATGGTTGAATGATTGGCAGATGCATTTTTGGATCAATTGATTCATTGACTGACTGAC
Organism: Heliocidaris erythrogramma; assembly: GCA_025617745.1. NCBI lineage: Eukaryota > Metazoa > Echinodermata > Echinoidea > Camarodonta > Echinometridae > Heliocidaris > Heliocidaris erythrogramma. Next base: position 59,066,376 of record CM046863.1, on the reverse strand, counting down.
TGACTGACTGACTGATTTGTCATTTGATGAACAGCATTGATGGGTTGATTGTTGATTAATATATTAAATAATTGATTTTTTGATCGATAGAATAATCTGAAGATGCATAAATTGGGTACTTTTCTCCTTTACTGAATGACTGGTATGTGGATTTCATGTTTTCGTGAATTGTGAATACTGTGCTTAAAGTATATTACATATTATTACACATAAAATTAAAATAATGATAGAAAATAGACACAACCATTCCTAGACTATCATAACATAATCATACATTTATGAATAACTGCAATTTCTTTGAATGAATGTACGCATTTAGACTGCTGGGTTATTTTCCCTCTTTGTTTCAATTTGGCGCAAGCCATTTTTCACACTCTTGTCAAAACCAGTCAGTGTTCGCCCATGCGTGAAGGAAAATTTATTTTGTTAGTGGCACTTGATAGATGAGACTATTTGGCATCTATCGACATGAACAAATCTTCCAAATATTTTGAAATGTAATTTTGACCGTTTTTCAAAAGTGTAACGTTTTCTTTGATACCTACTGTATATCTTTGAATTTCTTTTAACATCATCTACTCTTTCCGCTTTCTGATGTATTTCATTTTCCTTCTTTCATCTTTATTTCATTTTTAGCTTTATTTTGTCGGTCTAGTGTGCTGTTGGTCTCATTGAGCTATTTGGACTTTCTGTCTATGGGGCTGTCTGTCAACTTGGATAACACGTAATTGCAATATCGTCCCCGACATTGCCTTGTTTTCGTTCACGTTCTGCGTTTTTATTTACTGCAATAAATCATAATTTTTCTTTTTATATACCTACCTATTATGCTAGTCTCCTGACTAGTTCGAGAACTTTAACACAAATGAGTCACAATATTGTGCGCACCCCCGTAATCCCATTGTTATACCCTTCGCCACTCACCCGCAGTAACTCGCAACGGCCATCTTCCTCTTTCTTGCTCGCTCCCGTCGAGTTAGGTTGTCGAGTCACGGCGCTCCTGATTTCAGGTCTTTTTGTATCTTTTCAGAGCGCTTTTACGCTCTTTAAAACACTTTTCTGTACTTATTTTCGTTCTAGATTATAGTACTCTTGTTTTTTTATGTCACGTTTTGATTTTGCAAGGGATATTTTATGTTTGCCCCGATCCTGTTCTCGTTTCGGTGTTTGTTATACGGTGTTTGTTTGTAGAATTTTGTGCGTATCCCCAAAATTTCTAGGTTTAATATTGCCTGCTTTCTAAGAGTATTTCATATTTTTGTATACTTTTATTGTCTGTTTTATTGCAGCAATATGAGTTCGGAAGAAGAAGCAGTTAGGTCACGGAGACCTGCTTCTTCCGAAGAGTCGTCTAGCAAGACGACTCGGCCCTCCAGAACTCTCCAGAGTACTTTCGTACATGGGGGAGGGAGGAGGGCTGCAGGTAAGTTGCCCAGTGGTGTTACACCGCAGAGTTTGCCAGCCCCGAAGCCCGTGGCTTCGAGGCGGGTGGCGTCAAATTCGAGTGGTTTGGATATCATAAATCCAATCCCCCAGTCGTACCGACCAGAAGGGGGGGGGGGGGGAAGTCTGTTTCCCGCATCGGTTGCGACGACTCGCCTAAATCCGCTAGGGGAGATTCGTGCCACTACTGCAGGGCAGCTCACGGGCACTGCCCATGTTGGTCTGGTTGGTCCCGGCCGATGCCATATGGGGAAACGAGTACTACCCGTGCTGTTGCATTTGCCAGCTCGAGCCAACAATTATGGGCGGTCTACGGAGCATCAGGTGTTGTCACCTGAGTGCGCGACTACTAGTGGTCTCCTATTGCCGCCCACAGGCGGAACAATAGTGATTCCACATACTATTAGTAGTTCATGGGCGAATACTGGGACCTCGTCCCAGTCTGCCCTCGCACTTGGCGCCTCGAGCGCCCGACCCGTGGCTGTAGCCTTTAGTTGCTCAGCCAGTGCGGGTAGTGTGTGCGCGACTTTGGGTACATACCCTCAGCACACCTCTCCCCTGGAGGGAGGCGGGCATCCCTCTGTTGAGGGTTTGGTTCGTGATTCCGAAGTTGTTTCGGAGAACCGCCCGAAATCTGTCAGACGTCCCAAGCCAGCTAAAAAGAGTCTATTAAAGAAGGACCCATTTAAGGGGACTAAGAGAAGAAAGGCGTTGTCCCCTGCTGCCCTGTTTGATCCTTCTCAATCTGAGCTCCTCAGCATGATGCGGGTTTTCGCTCAGCGGCAAGGCTGGTCTCTCTTACAGATACCGCAGCCCCTGCTTCTTTTCCTCTTCGGGGGTCTGACACTGAGACTATTCGGCCCCACTTACCTCGGCCGTGTGTGCTCGATACCCCATTGTCTGAGCTGGGGTCTCTCGCGTCTCCTCCACCCGCAGCCCTTGGGGCTCCGCCGGGCGAGGAGACCCATGGGAGTATCCGCCTGATTCGTTCATTGTTTGCGGGCCTTTGTCCCAAACTAATCAAGCGGTACCAGAATTTGAGTCTGCTTCTCAATTTTCGGTTTCTGAATCGACATTGTTGGAGCAGGCAGAGCCTCAATCGCTTTCCCTTTGCGGGGCGGAGGCTGCTGCCTTGTTGGCCAAATATCTCCCTGATTTCAGTCAACCCGCGCGCAGGGTTCGACTTCTCGATTGTTCAGGCAATAGGTTCCCTCTGAGGGTTTTTCCCTCACGGAGGGTTTCATGGCGGAGTATGACCGCATCGAGACCGGGCTTCTCTTTAGGCGCTCTGGTCTGATTAAGGGTAAGGCTTTTGCCTTTACATCCCAAGATCAGGATAGCTTTTTCAAAGCTAAGTCTCTCTCTCTAGAAGATTTTGGCGGTGGGTCGACGTTTGCGTACGCCCAACCCGCTTACTTCCTCACCTTTTCAGACTGAGGATAGACATTGGGGCAATGTCAGCGGTCAAATCAGAGCCTGCATGCGCTTGGCCGCATTTCAAGGTTTTCTTTCCGACCTCAGATCCAGGGCGGACGAGTTGAATATCAACGAAGGTGATAAATTTGTTATTGATGACCTGCTGCTTACTATGTCGTGTCTGCAGCGGTCACAACTCTCTTGTGCGACTTAAGAAGACTGACATATCGTCTCTTCCCCGAGACGTCCCTTCTCGGGGCCCCTTGCTTTTTTGACGGACAGTTTGCTACGTTACTAGCCGACGCGAGCCCCTTCCTGACAGAGGGTTGTTGCTCGCACTTCGGGACAACTGTCTTTACCTGCTGTTACTCCGTCATACCCCCTTGCTGGAGAGGCGGACGTGGCAGGGCCTCTTCGAGAGGTAGTCGTGGGTCTCTGCGGGGCAAGGCGGATGGTTCGCATAAGGCTATAAGATATCATGTCTGCCCAGGCTCGCTGTCACGCTTCAACGGAGCTCAGATCTCTGTTGAACAAAAGAGCTAGCTATAGGAAAGGTGAAAGGCCAGGCGCGTCTTTCTCTTTCTTCGATTTTCGTTATTCCCAAAACTCCGATTGTTTTTGAATAAACAAATTCTTTCCTCCGGTGCTTTTTCGGATGGAAACTCTCGCCTCAATTCTCCCGCTGATCAAGAGGAAGGATTACGCGATCTCGATAGATCTCAAAGATGCGTATTTCCATATCCCTATTCATCCCGCTTCACGCGACCTTCTGGGATTTTCATTCCTTTCAGAGGTATTCACGCGGGAAGTGGCTGCCTTGGCAGCCTCCCTGAGGCGTCGCGGCCTTCGGCTGTTTTGCTATCTGGACGATTGGCTCCTCTTAGCGGAGTTGCAAGATCGTCTTTCAGACGGGGCACGCATGCTCGTCAAAGTCACCCAAGACTTGAGTTTCCTAATAAATTGGGAAAAGTCAGAATTGATTCCTACACGCCGACCAGTTTTTCTGGGGCAGTGTTAGATATTCAGAACCAATTAGCTCGGCCCAGTCGAGACAGAATACTCGCTATTGTCTTGGCTGATTTTGGCCAGAAGGGTCTGGGCCAGGCACTGATTTCAGTTCTTGGGTTATCTAGCCAGTCTGGTCGATGTTCTAGAGGATTGTCGGCTCCTTATGAGGCCTTTTCAAAGGCATCTCCTCAGGTTTTACAAACCGTGCAGGGATTCTCTCTTGGTCTGGATTCCAGTCCCAGTAGAAATCAAATCCCTTCTCTCCCGCTGGACAAATGCGGCGTTTCTCGCGCGAGGCAAGTCGTTCCGTACCCCCCCCCCCCCCCCCCCCCCCCTTCTGTCGATCTCAAGTCTCGACAGATGCCTCTCGGCTAGGGTGGGACGGACATTGCAACGGCAGTACAGTCTCGGGGGTTTGGTCTCATCTTGGGACTCTACCCCACATCAATGTCCTGGAATTCATGGCAGTTTTCTTAACTCAGCTTCACTTCAGAAGTCCACTTTTCAGTCGTTCAGTTCTGATTCTTACGGACAATGTCACAGTTGCGGCGTTTATCAATCGGCAGGGAGGCATTCGTTCTGCCAACCTGGATGCCTTAGCAGAACAACTGTAGAAGTGGTGTCGTCACATGGCGGTCTTCCTATCCCGGGGCAGGTGTCTTCCATCAATATGGAAGCTCCGGTTTTAGGACTCCTACCCCCTGGACAACCACCCCCGAATAACCACCCCTAGGATAACCACCCTCTAGGACAACTACCCCCTACGACAACTACCCCCTAGGGCAACCACCCTCTAGGACGACTACCCCCCTAGGACAAGTACCCCCCGGATAACTACCCCCAGACAACTGGTTTATGCACGCTTGGGCTAAAATCACTTGGTCTAATTTCCAGATGGGCTACCTTCATTCGGGCTAAACCCTTTTGGTCCACTCTTCATTTGGTCCAATTTGCACTTGGTCTAATAACCAGAAGGTCTAATGACCACTTGGGCTAATTATCACTTGGTCTACTTACCATGTGGTCTCATTACCATTTCGTCTACTTTATTTTGTTGTCACTTGGTCTACTACCAGTTAGTCTAATGTCAGTTTGTCTAATTCCCAGTCAGTCTATAAACTAGATGGTCTACAGGAATTTCGTCTAAAATCCACTTGGTCTAGTATCCATTTGGTCTACGTAGCATTTATATGGTCTAATGTGCAGTTGGTCTAACTTTCATTTAGTCCATTTTTCATTTAGTCTAATTGTCAGTTGGTCTAAATGCCAATTTGTCTAAACATCACTTTGTCTAATTATCACTAAGGCTAATTGCCTGTTGAGCTATTCCCTTTTCGTCTACGCACCTACCAACAACACTATGCTTCATTTTGTTGGCCATCCCTGGACAGGTTGTGGCCAGAGCTTTTTGAAAGGGCCTAGGGGGTCCGGGGAGGGGGAGGTTGCTGTCTTAACTCGACTCTATCCTGAGCTGAGGTCAAAAAAAAAAAAAAATACCGATATCTGTTTTTAAAAAAATGGTTTCATTTCACCAAATGTTTCTGAGAGTCTATGTTCTGTTTTGTACGTAATATATTATTGTACACAACGTATATTTTGTCAAACTATCCAATACACTAGCTGCTGTGCGGCTGCATAGTTTGTTATGGTATTCTCTATTGTTAAGGTATTTACATGGCAAATCATGGAAATAAAACATATATAACAACGATCTTTTGTAAAAATTGTTGATGATAAATAAAGGAACCCCGTGGGAGGGTAAAAATATAAATAAATAAAAATTGCTGCTCGGTCGCTTCGCTTCCTCGCTTAACATAATTTGACTCGGGGAGGGGGGGGGGGGGGGGGGGAATTCACTGTTTGCCCAGGGCGTCATAATACCTAGATACGCCACTGCTTTAAAAGAAGAGAAAGAAAGCAGTGAACAAGTCTAAAAAGCGGCATTCTTGTGGGTAGCTGGAGACACTTTTTTGGTGCTTGGAAAGGTGGGGGGGGGGGGGGCATTGTGTTCCCCTGCCAACGAGCGAGTTAATTTACATTTTAGATGAACAAATAATAATAATGATACTTGCATAGTCTTCTTTCTTCTTCTTTTCCTTCTTTTTTCGTTTTTCTTCTCTCTCTCTCTCTTTATCTCTCTGGTCACTTGAAAAATCATAGGTGCAACCGCCCCCTGCCCCCCCCCCCCTGTAGCACCGCCCCTGAAAAAAAGCAGTTTGTATAGCTCAAAAGAATCTGAGAAGCTTACGGGCAGAATATTTAGTTCTTGATATGATAACAGTGTGACACCTTTGAGCAGAAACTGGGGACACAGTGCCCAAATGTTTAATAATATTGCAGCAATTAAGATATCCCCGCCCGAAGCTTGTTCGGTAGGCTTGCTCGCACTCAGTTATTGTAACTCATGGTAATAACATAAAGTCCTGTCTATCTCTTTTATTGAGAGATTGTGCTTGAAATTAAACGCTTTTGTGGCATCTTCGTCATGAAAACACTGTATAATGCAAGTTTCATGCATGACCTTCAACAAGAACATAGTATTTTGGTCGCTCGCTTGCAAGTTAGGAGTAGAGCAGAATTGCATATTGTGCAAAGATTAGAAAATAGGCCTATATAAAATTTAATGTGTGTTAAATACAATGTAGGGGCTAAGCAACGTATCAAAACGCCATTTTCCATTCTTGTATTCACCCTTTATAATTAAGTTTCCCCCTTTTCCCACTATCCAGTTCCTTGAAACCCCAAGTCTGTTGGTCGTCTATCCCCTCACCTATCAAAATACTCTGGCACCGCCCCAGCTTTTATTGACTACTCAATTGCACAAACATGTACATCGGATATCAAATAAGAAACATGCATAACAGATTATCAACGAAACAAACATTAGTTGAAGTGCAATACAATATCAGAAACGAAGAGGAGACCTATGAATATATTAATTACTAAAAAAAATAATACTAAATAGTTGATTTTAATGAATTAAATAATTAATATACAAAATGTAGGGATATTGATTGATCTTGATATATGCAGCAACAAGCTGAATAACTCTTTTAATACACATTTACGTAGATGACTACTTTGCAGTTTAATTTTTTTAAAGTTTCATTTCCCTGCCCTTTCTCAACTTGCTACTAAATGGCCAGAAGAATAAATAGTAATTAGACCAAATGGTCATTAGACTATATGAAAATTAGACCAAATGATAAGTAGCCTAACTGGTTATTAGACGAATTGGATATTAGACCAAATGGTCATTAGACCATGTGACAATTAGACTAAATGATAAGTAGCCCAACTGGTTATTAGACGAAATGGAATTGGACCAAATTATAGGTAGACCATATGGTATTAGCCAAAGTAGGTGTAGCCCAAATGGATATTAGACTATGTGGCTTGTAGACAAAATGACTGTTAGACTATTTGGAAATAGACGAAGTGAAAATTAGCCGAAGTGAAAATTAGCTCAAATGGGTTTTAGACTAAATGGGGTTAGCCAAACTGAATTGGTTATTAGGCCAAATGGAAATTAAACGAAATGGTAGGTAGACAAACTGGTTGTAGACAAAATGAAGTTAGACCACTTGGAGTTCGACGAACTGATAATTAGACCAAGTGGTGGTAGACCAAGCGACGGTGTACCCAGACAACTACCCCCTAGGACAACCACCCTCTAGGACAACTACCCCCCCCCCGGACAACTACCCCCAGACAACTGCCCCCTAGGACAACTACCCCCTAGGACAACTACCCCCAGGACAACTACCCCCCGAACAACCACCCCCGACAACTCCCCCGACAACCATCCCCCGGACAACTACCCCCCCCCCCGGACAACCACCCCCAGACAACTACCCCCAGGACAACTACCCCCTAGGACAACCACCCTCTAGGACAATTACCCCCAGACGCATAGTTTTTCTGTCAGGATTTGCGCCACTGACAAGAGAGGGCAGTATTTGAGCGTCGAGAAGCCCCGTTTTGGAGACTTTGAGAGAGACTACAACTTTAAAGGGAGTGGCAAGTCGTAATCCATGGCCTGACCAGTTGGCCTGACTCGGGGAAATTCGGATACAATCAGGTCCAATCGTGCGCTACCGAAGTAATGTTATTGCTGAATTCCTCGCGTGATCGTTAACTCAAATCCCTACATACGTAACCGACCAATGAGATTCAAATACTGGAATAAAGAACGCGCGATCTTGTTTACTTAAATTTGGGTCAATGTGCGAACTTTTATTAGCTGCGTGCGATAAATTGAAGTCGCTTTGAACTTTGATCCAGAGAAAGGAGCAGCCAACTGTAAAACCGCCCATAGATTGCGACTTGTCGCTCCCTTTAAGATTTGTATTTTCTCTGAGTTTCACCTTACTTTATTTCAGCAAAAGAAAATTTTGTAAATTCTAACACCCCTTAGCCTGCCGAGGCTCGAACTCGTGATTCCTTCATGACGAGCACAACGTGAATCCGAATGCGCCACGCAAGGAACTGCGTGACTGGTTCGCTCATTTTATTATACCCCTACAATTTGTTTTTCATGAATATTCATGCCGACTAGTCATGACAGAATAAACCGTATTGTCACCCCTCTTGACCAGTGCCGTATATAGAGAGAGTCTGGCCAACTCGGTTTCAGTTGGGTAGCAACATGGCGTATATTCCTTTGTTATTTTTTCATGGTTAGATAGTCCAATAAGTCCTCTGTCCAATGATACCACGTAAATTATGTAACTCTCATGCATGACTGAGCATGATTCAACTTAGTAAATGGGTGTCAAATCATCACTGTGGCAAGTTAGAATTGCACTTTGATTGGAAGTTCTGACATAGGAAATGTCTGATTTCCTACGAGCATAGCTTAGGGATTTGTACCCTCGACATGACCGCCATTCCTTTCGATGCAAAGCTCGCAACGCCTCCCCATGTCCCTGACAGCACGCCTGATCATTCCCTGATCTTGTCGTAATCTGTTCACTTCACCTGTTATCCGTTGCCTCAGCTCCTGAATTGTGGCCGGTGGGGTTTGGAAGTTGCCCCCCCCCCCCCAGAAATTTCAAAATTATACTTTTTTTTAAATAGGGTTTTAGACTTTTAAATGATCCAATAATAAAAAGCGATCATCTTGCCCCCCCCCCCCCCCAGGAAAAAAATTCTGCGTACGGCCTTGGTTGCACTGGTTCACAAACCATTGTGAAACTAACAGTGATGATTTGACACCCATTCACTAAGTTGAATCATGCTCAGTCATGCATGACAATTAGATAACCTAAGTGATATAATTGGACAGAGGACTTATTGGACTATCTAACCATGACAAAATATTTTTTTAGAGACACGCTGTATAACTGAATATTTCTTGTAACACAGCTTAGATTTAGGAAATATGTCGCCTTGCAGACAACCCTACTCTACTTATGAGTGATCACTGTAGCTTTAAAGAGCTCATATGTTGATTTTTTCCGACCCCCAATTGCAAGAATATGGTTTGTAAATAAATAATAAACATATTGAAAAAAAGGTTTCATCAATTTTAGCAAATAAAATAGATTTTTTGTTGCATAAAATGTACCCTTGATTATTGCCCTTATTGAGCCAGATTTCTCAAACAGACCGATAAACATCGAAGCAGGGTTGACCTGTTATGGCGTCACTGGGTAGAGTTGATCAATAATTCATCCTGGTATGCGTGATCTGATCATTTTCACTCTTAAAATGATTGGTCAAAACATAGCCTATACCAGTGCGATTGGTCAACGCCATATGGGTTATTTTCAAAAATATGTTGGTCAAAGTGTACCAATTTTACTGGTTAATCACTAAGCATTCGAAAAAGTCAAGAAATATTGGTTATTAATAGCCAATGTATTGGTCAGACTCCTATACTAGGTTACGTTGGGTCATTGCTATGAATATTCATGATACATGTATAACCATGAATATTCATGAGCGACTGTAAACACCCAAAATATATGTAAATGACACTTGATTTTTAAGTTTTTATGCGAAAATTGCATTTTGAAATGTGATGAAAGATGTATTTATATTAATTATTACGTTGTACATATTCAAACATGTAATTATGCGCAGGTTTAGGCTTCTTCCTATATGTTTTTACAGCGGTGGCCCCTCGGCGCGCCTGCGGCTCGGCATTAGAGAGTTTTCGATTCACTAGTGGACTGCGACGTATGTGGTCATTTCTTGAAGCAGGGTTGACGCAGGCACGCAGATGTTATTTATTACCTCTTCGATGTCACACGACGACATATACTGAGCTATAGTGACGTCATCTTCATGCACACTGTATGCTGCAACAGATTGGCGATGCATAAATAAAATGTGTTCATTTTATGGATTGATGTGCAATAATTTCGATTTAAGAGAAATCACAGACAAGAGAATGTGTTAGTTTTAGGGAACTCTCTCTGCTTGCAGAATCAAGTCACTTGGGTCCACTTTGTGACTTCTAATGTGGTGTTTTGTATAGTGCTTAGCAAAGATCGCGCCAACGTCGTCACAGTTTCTTTACGACGGCAAAACAAGGGTGAACACGTTCTAGAAATCTGCAACGAACGATGAGCTCGTCGATGCGCATGCGCACTGCTTCAAAAATGACCGCTTAATACGTTGCAGTCCACTAGTGAACGTGAATATCGAAAACTCCTTATTGTTCTCAACACGACGACTGAGCTATATGGCGGAAGTTTTAATCTGGTTAGCAGATGGATCGCCACAATAGCCCGCACTGGCATTGTTGGGCAGTTTTGGCGATCGCGATTGTTGAATACCCCCCCCCCCCCCCCCCCCCCCCCTCTTGTTTGGTTCATGGGTATGCTTGAAGCCAAAATACATGAAAAATACGGTGAACAACGACGGCTTTGGAATGTATATCAACTGGTGTTAGTGTATATATTTGTGTTTACATCTGATATATCTAGTACTAGTTTTATTGCTATACTTATGCCGAAATCTTAGCTGCCAAAAAGGAGGGCTTGAGAAAATCAGAAACTGGCGGAGGCAGTGCAGAACCCATGAATAGCCTTATATACATGTAGTATGTCGAGTAATTCCGTGCTTTAAAAGAGTTATTATTGCAAAGTAATTGAAATTGCTTATACAACAGCCATGAATTCTTTCTTCTTCTTAACCATTTTAGTTGTCTTCTTCTTCTTTCTTTTTACCATAAAGTAGTACAACACAAAAAGAGGGTGAAGGTATTTTTCGTTTGGCGGTATTCCCTCGTGCTACACAAAACTCCTAATAAGCTACGAGGAAATAGGTACTAGGAAATCTAATTTGATTAATTACTAATCTAAATTCATTATCAAAATAATATTCACTATTCTATCTCCTATTTCCCATCCCGCCCGAAGCGCGAAAGCTCTAGCGTTTTATAGCAAATTTAGGAGGAAAGTAAGTTCGACGCCCAGAGCGACCTGCTTTTAAATAATATGGACGCAATAGTGCGCTATACCTAATAGGGGTGCAGGAGAGGAAGTTTCCCCCTTCACACGCGAAGCGCGAAAGATCCGACGTTTAGCAAGTTTGAGAGAAAAATAACAACTCGTAGCAAACATTTTTAAAGAAAATTATACTTCGACGCCCTGACTGATTTTCAATTATTTAGATGCAATATTGCACTGTATGTGACAGGGATGGGTGCAGGGAATATTTTCCCATTCCCGCACGAAACGCGAAATCTTTGACCTTTTAGCAAATTTTGAGAGAAAGATAATGGCTCGTAGCGTCTTTTTAGGTCCTTATGAAGATCAACGATGTACATATTAAAGCCAACAACCTTCTCCGGGGACAGGTGCAATCACTAAAATTTGTCGACGTTCCAGAATTCTTATAATTTTAATAAAGTACCCCGCTCTCTCGCTCTTTTTCTCGATCCCTCTTAATACCACACACGGACTTATCAACTCACTTATCTCCCCATTTTATTCAATATTTTTGAGTTTCTTTTTAAGAGCAAACGGCTGATTGAGATCGATATTTGAAAACTAAACCTCGCTTGTGTAATATTAAAAACGAAATTCTAACTGGGATTTTATTGCGCATAATACATCGATAATGTTTCAATTTTAATATAGCTCTTATTATCTAACCGCCCAATCGTGTTGGTTTGTAACAACATTACCAAAAACACTAAGTAATATTCCGTTCAATTCATGCGCTCGAATAAAGTTTGTTTAATAATTACGAATTGCAATGTTGTTGACATATAGAACGAAAACGTTAAAACTCTAGTGCACAGACCAACAAAATGTAAGTAAAAAAAAAAGGAAATTGAAATATCGGAACGAAAACTTAATGTTCTCAAGACGAGTTTAAGATCGGATGTCTGTGTTCAAAGTTACCTTTTTTTTGTCTGTGCCCTATATTTTTAACGTTTTCGTTCTATATGTCAACAACACAGACATCCGATCTTAAATCGTCATGAGAACATTAAGTTTTCGTTCTGATATTTCAATTTCATTTTTTGTATACGCCGCAGCCATGACGGCTACATACAACTATTAAAATATGATAGTGAATTTAAAATTGTATTGGTTGGAAACTAAACAATGTATTTTGGAATTGAATGTTTATTGTTATTACCATTTCCGTGGAGTCAAGTTTTTTGTTTGAAACATAAATCAAATTTTTGAATTATTTCCCCGGCCCAAGAATGTATTCCCCGTCCTTTATTTATTCGTTTATTAATTTTTCTGTCATTTACCATTACTTTAATTTTTTGTGGTGGGCTCGATGTGATAAAATTAAAATGTTTATAGGGCCTATTTCGTCATAGCGCAAACCTAGGATTTTTCCTCAGAAAAGTATGAAAATAAAAATTTCTTAGATACGTACGGTACTTTGCCGGAGACTAATATATTCGTACCTTTTCCGAAGAGAATAAGAAGCAAACAACGTGAATAAACTGACCCTTTGAAAAGCAAAGCAACTATTTGAAACTACGTCTGGAGATAAAGTCATTTGACATTGCTAAACGATACAAAATACGCTAAATTTCACTTTCATTTTTACGCGCCTCAAATACTTACCTTTGGACCATTTAAAACGTAAGTGGCGCTCTTTCAAAATGCTAATATACATTTTTTTTTTCTTAAAGAAAGTTCGCACTAAACCCGTAGAACGACGACTTCTTTGAGGCGCCGGAGATAATCTCGGAAATCGGCCTTTTTCAAAATTTGGCTGCGGCGAGAACGCTGTCAAAACATTTCGCATAAAGCCTTAACGATCTAAATTTGAAAATTATCATCTTCAATTATTTTAGCAAGCACTGCAATACAGTCCCTATAATAAATGAAGCAGATAAAAGCATTCAGGAAATCGCTATATGATGTAGGATTATAGGAGTAGGGTTAATGTAGTATTGTAGGTGTATGTAGGGGTATGATATACGATATGATTTTTTTTGGTTTTTTTGCAGGTATTCCCATGTGCAATATCAACTCTCTATTTGATATTTTCCATGATCAACAATTAAGGGGGGGGGGCGGGAAGGAAAACAAATATTCCAGCCGTTTGTCACACCCCCCACCCCTCTCCCTCACGCACTCTACAGTTATACAACTCGTTACAAAGCTACCAGCCTATCGAAACTAGCATTGTGGTTGGTCGATTTAAAAAATAGTATGGGGTATACAATCATGTTAAGATTGATGAGAAAGCAACTTAGATCCCAATGTTCGGAAATGTATGCCTTTTCACCATTAAGAATATTTTGAATACTAGCATAATGACTTTTGAAGCATTTATTCCATCAAAAACACTATCATAATCATGGAGAGAATAATCAGATCTTCACACTTTTGAGACACTTAAAATTATTATGAAACAACACAATTTTGACACGCTCATTTCATTGGCATTTGGGCCCCCTATTTTTGGAGAAAAAAAATGGGCCAAGTTCTGGCAAATTTCGGAAAAAATATCAATAAATTTGGGCAAAATTTGACAAAATCCTGTATTAAAATACCTGACACTAAGAAAAAAATCGCGGGGAAAAATAATGTAAACACACGACATAATTTCCCGGAATTAATCTTTTTTGTATGTTTCACTTTCTGTGTATTATTTCAGTAACTATTATTATTAAGAGGAATCAAAAGACATATTTGTTGGTATTGTAATAATCTTGGATAGCTCGAAAGCGCATACAACAGTTTTAATTGATTATGCGCTATACAAGTGACAGTTATAATTATAATTTGGGGCCATAGATTCTTTCTGAATTTTACTCGCAGACCGTTGTAGATTGTTATTTTAAGTTCGCATTTTTAGCAGGGAACACTGCAAGATATCGGATTTATTATTCGTAAACATGCATAGGCCTACTTATACTCACTCAAACCCTTGGTTGTAACCCCCAAATTTCCAGAAGATCTTACTGTGGGAGAGCAACCTTTTACACTCTTCCCAATTGTTACTTAATATGTGACCCGCCGCCTCAAAACCTACAATAAGTCGCACGGACCACAACGTAGCAAACAGCCCAAACATAGTAAATTTGCTTAGATCAGTCGATTTTCTGTTTTTGATAGAAATGGGTAGTTTCATTATCATTCTATCATGTCTCAAGTTCGTGAGTCGTATTTCGACTTAGAAATATGTTTTTGGGGCATTTTAAAATGACTCCTTTTTGTCTCGCCCACCGGAGGTGAAGGCGAGACTAAGGGATCCAAATGGCGTCCGTCCGTCGTCTGTCCGTCCGTCGTCCGTCCGTCCGTCCGTCACAAACGTTATGACAGATAACTTTGCAACCGTCACTCACTTTTCAACCAAACTTGGGTTGTAGATGCACTGAGGGGACCTGCATGTTATGGTGCCGTTGGAGGTCACATGATAAGGTCAAAGGTCATTTCAGGTCAAACGTTAAAGTTTACCTGCAAGACTCTCTTATGACAGATAACTTTACAACCGTCACTCACTTTTCAACCAAACTTGGGTTGTAGATGCACTAAGGGGGCCTGCATGTTATGGTGCCGTTGGAGGTCACATGATAGGTCATTGGTCATTTGAGGTCATACGTTAAAGTTTACCTGCAAGACTCTCATATGACAGATAACTTTGCAACCGTCACTCACTTTTCAACCAAACTTGGGTTGTAGATGCACTGAGGGGACCTGCATGTTATGGTGCCATTGGAGGTCACATGATAGGGTCAAAGGTCATTTGAGGTCATACGTTAAAGTTTACCTGCAAGACTCTCTTATGACAGATAACTTTGCAACCGTCACTCACTTTTCAACCAAACTTGGGTTGTAGATGCACTGATGGGACCTGCATGTTATGGTGCCGTTGGAGGTCACATGATAAGGTCAAAGGTCATATGTTAAAGTTTACCTGTAAGACTCTCTTATGACAGATAACTTTGCAACCATCACTCACTTTTCAACCAAACTTGGGTTTTAGAAGCACTTGGGGGACCTGCATGTTATGCTGCCATCAGAGGTTACATGGTAAGGTCAAAGGTCATTTCAGGTCAAACATTATAGTTTACCCGCAAGACTCTCTTATGACATAACTTTGTAAACGTCACTTTCCAAACGTTAGTAATGTAGATATATGCAAGCATAACTTATGCAGATTTATGCACTTGGGGGACCTGTTGCATGGCAACAGAGATCACGATATTTCTAGTTATCGCATGTGGGCGAGACACATTATCGCTAATGCCTTGTTTTTACCTGTCGAGCTAATGCATGTTTGGAGAGCTTTTGTAATACTTTCATTCAATGCAAAATTACTACTTTACCTCTAAAGACCTCTTATGGTATTAAATTGATTTTTGGAGTGAGTAATGAATAGGTCCTCCTGGAGCAGCGTGCGAAAATTCAGCCTAATCTGATAATCCCTTCATACCGGTTGCTATGACCATTTGAATACCCAGTTTTACTTGGGCGCACACAGAGAGCAAAGGTTTAGCACTCTTTTGTTCGGAACTTAAATGGCCATTTTCTCTGAATAGGAGTTATTGATTGCTGGTTACATACTGATTCTAAATGTGATATTTAAAGGTGTTATTATTGAGTAAACAAGGCAAGTGATATACCATTGGAAAGCTGAAAATCTCTACTCTCAGAAAATGTATAAAACCAAAAAAATAATTTTGGCGACTTATTGTAGGTTTTGAGGCGTCGGGTCAGATATTGAATATATCATAGAAGTTCTCAGAACGTTACCTTTGAACAAAAAAATTACAGAATTTTTCACCCAAATGTGATGGAAAAAATCAACTGTACAATGCACCATTAACTACCGAGTTTAAACACCCAACTTTTAAAACAAAAAAGTAATACCAGGGAAATCTCCCCCCCCCCCCCCCCCCCGGGTGCTCATGGGTATAGACACATTTAACTCACGTGGTGAGGAGAATTTTATCATTATAATGCACCAAAATCCTTCTATTTAATAACCAGAATTCCAAAAGGTTCTTACCGTGGGAGGTAGATACCCCTCCTCTGGATACTCATTAAATCCTTACTGATTGTTGGTTACCCCCCCCCCCCCCCTTCACGTCCTCCCCTGGCCGAAATCAGTTTAAATGCTATCGAGTACCTGGGAGTTGTAACTGTTTGGGGGGATAGTTGACCTACATGCCATGGGTGAGAGTATGTTGGTTGTTGTCCGATTAATAATAACTCTAAGTCGTTAATGTCTCGGTGGTACTTTCCTTAGGTGGTATTTGTCAAGAAGATGTCCTAAAGAGTAGATGCCATAAGGGGTAGTTGTCTCGGGGTAGTTGTCCGGGTGCGTGTTTTGTTCTACACCGTAACGTAGGCAATTTCGCGAAAAAATCATACAAGTGCTCTTGTGAAAGAGTCTGAGTCGTCAACGCACATCCCTGTTGTAACTACTCTATGCACTACTCATGACTGCACATTATTGTGCACGATTGTACAACCAGCCTGCGTGGGAAGTTGGTAGAAAGGGGAAAAGGGAAATACATTTAAAAAGAGCGGCTAGAGATAGATGAAGGAAAAACAAAGAAATAAATAAGGAAAGAGAAGAGGACAGATGGAAGGTAAAACAAAGAAATGCATAAGGAAAGGGGAGAGGATGGATGGAAGGAAAAACAAGGAAATACATAAGGAAATAGAAGAGGATGGATGGAAGGAAAGTAGGTTTACAACAGCAATCCTTACATTTTCGGCTTATAAGGAGCCAAAAAATGGCACGAAAATCGCTTACCTTTCTCCAATATGTTGGATTTTGTTGTGAATATCCGAGACCTACCAGCTAACTTCGTGTTTACAGAGTGGCAGTGGATGCAACAAGTTACATAACAGGCATTTAAACCACAGAGGGAGTTATAACACTTTTCTACAGAAAGATTTCTATGCATGGCTCCATATTACCCCGAGGTTCCATATTCCCCCGGTTTACCCTATGAGGTGATGATTGTCTGAATAGAAACTTTGAAAATCCTTAGAAAAAGGGTTGCGCCCAGCACCAGGCTCCGCCGCCCTCCACTGCCTCAAACCCTATGCTTTATTTGTGCTTTATACACTAATCACACATGCCATATACATTTATTATATTTGTAATAGTAACTTCAGTCAGGTATTAAAATTTATACGTATCAATTATTCATTTGATTTTCAGTAGTGTGCAAACAGTTATACATTAAATAAATATAGAGGTAGAGAGATATTTTAATAGAAAATTAATAATCGCAGCATCGCATGGATTACATAAAAAAAATATATTTGCAAAATGACAAAAGTATTTTAAAATATGCGATAAGATTATGACAGAAATAAAGAGTTAGATTACTCAGAAATTAAGATATCGGGGGGGGGGGGGATCTGCATTATACTTCAAGTTCATCATGACTCCCAATAAAAACTTAAATGTTCGTGAAAGGATCATCATCATGGGTTCTGTTATATCTACCACACACAGCAATGACTGTTATTACTGTTTGCAGAGGTTTATTACAGTACTTTCATTCACAAACTTTAAACAAAAATGTATTTATCAGGTTCATGTCATTGTTATTCATTGGACAGGAAAGGCCTACTAAGAGGGAAGGATTGTAATATCGTTCACATTCCCCGATGCAATCGTACAGTGAGTCTGTGATACTTTTACATGAAGACCAATTTATTTGTTTGGGGGAGGTATTTCGATTTCAAATAATAATATATGTCATTTCTAAGTTGGTCACATGGTAACATTAAATACCATGTACTCGCAGCCTGTTGCTCATTAGTGGCGGGAAATAAAATCAACTATTAGAAGCATCAAGACTGATCGAGAAAACAAGGAGGGTAAAATATATATCTCATTCGTGAGTATAAAAACACCAAGGAATGAGTAGAAGGATTTGCCAACGTTGTTGTGTTTTTCATTTGATTTCATGGCTGAAATGCAGCTCCCTTTACGGTGACTGTTATCCAAGCAAATTTTTTGATCTAAGTTTTATTTTTATTATTATTATGGTATATGATGATTGACCAGCAGCACAGGGGCTGAAGGGGTCAATTTACAATCAGATATATAGGTGCATAATATACAATAGAATCGCATCAAATATATAAAAAGATACATAATTGGAAGCAAATCGAAAATACAAAGATTTACGCTACACAAATAATAAGATAACAAATGTTAAAAGTGAGAGAAAGAAAGAAAAAGTGAAGAATAGGAAAGAAAAGGGAAGAGAAAGAAAGAAGGAGATAGTTAGAGAGAAAGGAGAAGATTTGGAGGAATACATAAATATAAACAAGTTAGAAAGCCATAACAATGCAAAATGAGTCACTACATCTAGGCATGGAATCTGAGAAGTGAAAATGTTTGGGCTGCAAAGCGTAGGGGTGGGGGTGGGGGGGGGGGGGGGTTACTTCAAGAATCTGGCAAGGTGAGGGATGGTGGATTTTCAATATCGTTCTGTATTGCATTTACTTGTAAGGAAGCCAGTGAGGGCGCCCTTCACATATATTATTTTAAAATCATTTGATGTGCCTATAAACAGGCCCTGTATTTTTCAAATGATAATTGATGTGATATGATCTCAATAATTTCATCCAACAACAAATTCATGCTTCCTATGAAATTATTTAACCCGAAAAGTTTGTTTATATTATTGGCCATTTTGGATTTTTGCATTTTACTCGACCACCTTTAAAGTAGATATTCAAAGAAAATCACAAATATGGCAATTAATGTATCACTAGAAACTGGGAAGCTTACAGATGGCAATCGTATAAGTTTTATATCAACTGCGTATCTGGTGATTATAAAAACAACACAAATAAAAGCTCTTCTCAGCATCTGGAATATCCGAGGATTCGCCAGAAATATAGCGATGTTTTGATGTCGTCACACTCGGGATCGATCCTGCTTAAGCAGACGACGTCCTATAATGAATGAACGTAATTGCAATGCAATTATTTATCAAATTATAAAGAGTTTGGTGTATTTAAACATGACCTTATTTCACACCATTATAAAGGGAAAGTGAAACTGATTCTGATAGCTAAAACCGTTTGATTGTAAATACATAGGAGAAGGGTCAATGATCAATGAAATAAACCCCACTTTCAAATTGAAAAGCCCTCCGAATAATAGCAGGATGGTATTCGTTCCCTCTTGAAACGCCGAACATGCCCCGGTGCAAGCAGCTGAAAATACAATGGCGTCTTATTTTGTTTACAAGTGACTGATTCCTTTATTTTTTTAACGCTGCATTTTTCATCAAAATAATACCAAACACGAAGTTAAGAGTGAGGCAACAGACTGACATTAAGACTGACGCTAGTGAAGGAAGAGAAATAAGTGAAGAGGAGATGACAAAATAGCTCTGAAAAATGTGTAAGATGTTATGGGACATCGTCTGCTTAGACAGG